>QQSS02223652.1:0-10628 GCA_003687565.2 Craspedacusta sowerbii | reverse complement strand
AGATTTTCCACTACCTTGAATGCTTCACCTTTTAAATAGTTGCGAAGTTGCAGTAGCTTATATTCTGGTGTTGCAGGTGCCTGATCAATGCAAGTCATACACGCAGCCTTCGACCCACTGTATGTACGCTTGTCGCCAGAGAATGTCGGAATCGCCACACGTTGTAGCTACCTCCACATATCTCGTCCCAACTCAGGGACACGTGATCCATATTCTGCATCAACTTGGTCGGCCTGAACGATAATGGGGGAATCAGGATCAATCAGGTTGTTACATCTCGCGTTGTGTGATCGCGCATAGGTTCGCCTACCTTGCGGACCAACTTCCACTCTTTGTGTAGGTCCTTTCTCGCTTTCGTCAATCGCGTCGACTTCAGTGCTTGTGATGGATTCCCGCTCGCCTTGACCATCGTCTTGTTCGCCCTCAATCTTCTTCAGCTCAGCTTCACATAATCGCTGTTGCTGCAGGTAATTGGTTTCCAATTTCTTTAGTTGTTCTTTGACAGCTTCAGTCCGTAGAAGCTGTTCTTCTCTCTGGTTGTCCAACTGCTTCTTCATTGCTCTTGTCTCCTTAGCTCCCACTTCTTTGTTGCTGTTCAGTTCGTGCCGGAGTGCTCGGAGATATTCCTGCGCCTTTTGATCAGCGGTGCAATACTCTAGACTAATTTTTTCGATCTCTTCTGAGGTCTGCTCAACTGCCTCGTAATTACCGGCTTTCGCATAGCATACACTCAGGTGTTCAAGATTCAAGACTTAACCGCACTCGCTCTTCAGCGTCTTCCAATGTTTTCCTTGCCTCGTCAATCTCCTCGATGTTTCCTTGATGATGAAAAGAAGCCTTCGCGGATGCCTTGCATCCTTTCGCTTGCGCAAGAACTTCGCTGCAGGTCTTTTCTTCGACTTCTCGTCTGATTCCTCTTTCACTCACCTCTCCGGCTCTTTTGGTCGATCTCTTCTTTCCAGCCATGATAACCACCCTCTGCTACCAGAAATGTTAGGGAGGCGAGAGGGAGTAGAGAAGAGACTCGGCAGCCGCTTTGGTTCACTTGAACCTTCACGCAGATTATTGCCAACAATCTTCCGAATAAATACAAAATTTCCACCACCCACAAAGATCATAAAAACTTCTGTAAACGTAAATAGTCTTGTAGATACAACAGGGCTAGTTTCTATATATTTGTCAATGCATAATTAAGTAGTTTCTATACTGGCAAGCACCCTACGCAATATAATTAAGTCCCCACATAAACATAATTAGCTACGCCCACGGTAATTATCTACACTACGCAATCAAACTCTCAATATGTCATCAGGGAATGTGCGCTCTGTTGGGAGCCTATGCTGCGTAGATGAGTGTGAAATAAAAGATTATGGAGAAGCGGTATGCCATCTTCGCTTGATTGCTTTCGTCTGCTACCATCACATTCCGGATACGCCGTGCCCATCAATCGCTTGTGAAAAAGAGCTCTGCACGTGCTCTCATAGGGAGGCACGGGCAACTGCTCGATGATCGTGAATCTATCATCACAAATTCTGCGGTCAACTCTTCCTAAAGATTGTCCCAAGAGAGGACGAAGCTTCAGTTTCGCTTGTCGAGTCTTACATAGCAGATTCGCCAAAAAGGGTTTGCTAGAAATCAGTCACAATTCCTACTATCCATGACCACTGACAACGACGTAGATGGAAATTTTGTTACTTTGATAGGTCGAGAAACCGAAGAGAAGTTTCGTGAAGTTCCAATGCTGTATGTAAAAAAAATTACAAGCTATTCTAGTATTTATAGTAGTAGTAGTAGTGGTAGTAGCAGTAGTAATTGAAAAAGTAGTGAAGAAGGGGTTCTTAAAAATCAAGAAGTGGTTGCTACTAAGCAGTCACATTCCCTATTATCCATGACCACTGCCAACGACGTGGATGGAATCTTTGTCGCTTTGATAGGTAGAGAAAGTAGTAAAGTTTCGTGAATATCCAATGCTGTATGTAAAAAATTTACAAGTTATACGAGTAGTAATAGCAGTAGCTGTAGCATAATAATAGGAGTGGTAGTAGTAGTAGCAGTAGTAGTAGTAGTAGTGTTAGTAGTAGTAGTAGTAGTTGTAGCAGTAGTGTTAGGAGTAGTAGTTGTAGTAGTTATAGTAGTTGTAGTAGTAGTACTAGTAGTAGTAGTTGTAGTAGTAGTAGTAGTAGTAGTAGTAGTAGTAGTAGTAGTAGTAGTAGTAGTAGTAGCAGTTGAAGAAGTAGTGAATAAGGGTTTCCTACAAATCAATAAGGGGTTGCTACAAATCAGACTTATTTCCTACTATCTATGACCACAGCAAACGACGTGGATAGAATCCTTGTTGCTTTGATAGGTCGAGAAAGTGAAGTGTAGTTTCGTGTAGTTCCAAGGTTGTTTTTTTTTTAATTACAAGCTTACTAGAAGTAATAGTAGTATTAGAAATATTAGGAGCGGAAGTAGTGGTAGTAGTATTAGAAGTAGTAGGAGCGGTAGTAGTAGTTAGTAGTAGTAGTAGTAGTAGTAGTGGTAGTAGTAGTAGTCGTAGTTGCAGCAGCAATAGTAGGGCGACGCTCTGCCTCTGATGTTTGTAAGGGGCATTTGCGGAGGAATAACTCAAGCTATGGCAAGCTGCACCTCAGCGCAAAGGGACGACTGCACTAAAGTACACGCATATGTAAGACAAATTTTGCTGTTTGTATTTGATATTTTATAGATGTGGCTTTTCCAAATTTGATGCCAATATCCACAGAATCACAGTATCAAGTAGCTGCCACAGCTCTTGGCCAATGAGCAGACGCAGCATCTTCTATGCACCTTCATATTGATAGGATGAAAAAGATTCGAACAACAAAAATGTTACTGGAGACTGGCTGGCAAAAAAAATATCCCATGTCACAACAACAATAGTTAGAAGGTCAACAGGGTTGACCAGAAGGGCTAAACGCATATGCGTTGGCCGACCACCTCTTAAAGAAGCTTTCGCGTATCTGGCATTCAACATGGCAAATTTGCAACGAAATGCCAAGTCAAATGGCAATGATCGCTAACTCTGAAATGAGTTATGAACAAGATTTTATCTGCTGTTTCTTTTAAAATATCATGGCCAGGCAATACATAAAAAGCCTATTTAAGCGTGTTGGTGATGGTCAGTAACTCTAAATGTCTACAGGATTTGAATGAACGCCTTTGTATAATAAGCATAAACGCACCCACTTTTAGCTAATGGAATAACGGCGTAGAGCAAGTTACAATTTCCCTCTTAAACGATTTTTGAAACCCAGTGAGACCAACATCTTGTATGGGATATATATACATACATACATATATGATATCGTAGAAGTACGAAAACTTAAGAGGAAGCCGCGATCGTACGTTGCTAAACAAACGATCGGAGATCATGAACTTTGCAGGCACAGAACAAAACTTCAACTAAAAGCAGTGTAACTTGTAGCGGTGTTGTATGGGTAATTTATTGTATGTGATCCTTTAGATGGGTAATCATATTGTATGTGATATTTTTTCCATTGCAGATCTTCTGATGAGTACGCATAGGACAAAACAGACTGTGAAGGCATGCTGAATAGATTTGCTCGATTCCTAGATATCATCTCTGGCTTGACCCATTGACCAATGTTATTAGTGTGCTGCCACACGACGCCATACCTTATATATATGTAAATATATATATATATATATATATATATATATATATATATATGTATATATATATATATATATATCGGATGATATTGTTGTTACGTTGGTATTACGTATAAATAAAGATTAATGTGGATGCGAACAACATGCTTCTTTTTTATTCGTTGTTCCATCGATCATGGTAATGCTTCTATACATTAGACAGTTATCACTAAAGAAATAAATTGAATGCATACAAAACTTATGAAAGAAAATGGCTACTTCGAGTTTTGTTCTTCTCAAAAAGTTATAAGAAGGCTGTCTCAAATGAGAAGCTTTGCAAAAATCAGATTACTTCATGCCCCTCAGATGCTGGTAGCTACTTGCAGTTTGCATTTTTGGGTTGGCATAACCCGGACCATAACACAAATGACGGATTGATCATGCTTAATTGCATTCACGCATCGCTTTATCCAAGAACAAAAATACTTGCACTTTTCACACCGTTAAATGCATGTGAAAAATGAAAGAAATCCTGCTAACAAATATATAATCATTTATATACCCGAACGTAACACAAAGAACAAACAAAGAGGGAAAAGTGAACAAAAATTGCTAGCATAGAAATCCTCTAAAACAAAAACATAATATTAATACAATTGAAACATACAAATGAGTCCAGAACTGCATCGAGAACCATTAGCGATTTATTTCTGAATGACAAGAGAGGAACATGATGCTCAACATTGAAAACGCCTCGAGGGAAAGAGCCAAACTGGAACAAAATCTTAATGAAAGCACATTAAAACAACAGGAAACACATGTACACCCACTCAATCATTCCAACAGATGCAAAAATAGATGAAAAATTACAAAGCCATCAACCAAACAGCCATAAAGATCAATCCATAGAGCGGGACGGGAAGTAAAACCTAATACAGTTACGGCCAAAAGCCACCACCTAAGAATTCAAAGTACAATCATGAAAACTATATAACAACGAACGACTAGATAGATAACAGCTGTGAAAGGTAATTCGCTAGTCCAGTCACTTAACTAGATAAGTATACACTGGCTTTTCTCAACCGACTAGACGAGCAAAACATCGTCGCTTTATCCCAGGTACTGTGCCTTTCACAATCCTCGGCAATTCTTTACCTTGATGCTTTTGCTCCACTTCAGACATGGGCAGGTGCCTGAAGATTCTTAGGGCATGTTCCCCGTGACGCAAGTGTACTAGCAGAATAAATCGCGTGTTTCGGTTCAGTCACTAAACAGCACGAATCAAGCACGGGCGACAGTACAATACATTGCACGTATCGTGCATGTGCGCGGCTATAATATACCGCATGTGTCGTACCATACGCTCCATGTATCGCGCAAATGAACGAGACCAATACATTGCCAGCTAGTAAAATTGTCATGAGTACAATACACAGCATGAATCGTGCTACGGGACGACTACAATACACTATCCCATCGTGCATGGGTAAAAAAAGACAATACACTGCCTGTTTCACTCAAGTTTACGAAAACAATATGCTGCGTGTATATCACAAGTGTACGATTACAATACACTGCATGTAGGGCGCAAGTGTAGGAGTAAAATAAACGGCACACAAGTCTGCAATTAACTGCATGTATCTTACTGCATGTTTCGTTCAAATGTACAAGTATAATACGCTGCCTGTATTGTGCAAGCGTACAAGACACAAAAAATTTCGTCACAAGAAAAGCGCAAGCAAAGCGCTACTTGGCGAAGTAGAGGTTCATGACATTTTACCGAATTGGTTACACTGGCGACAGAGAAAAATGTTACTTAATGAAAACAACACCACAAGCAAACAGGATTGCTGCTTACGTTCATTCATATGTTTTTGATTCCATCAACCAAATTCACCAGCATTCGAACAGCAAGTATCGAGAAGTTGCATAAATCAATATAGTAACACGAGCAATAACAGCCGAGAACACACCACAGAATTGATTACAATGAATAGTTATTTATCCGCACTAGCATTTATGTTCTCACTGCCAGTTTTAACTCATTTTTCAATGGGTCATTTTCCAACGGGCCTTTCCCTGGCTAAATCCCTGTTCGTATAGCCTACATCAAGCGCAAGTCTCCCACCACTAATTGCTGGGCATCACAAATTGTCGACGAACATAACGAGAATAATTAACAACGGAAATTCTTGTGGGAGAGTCTCCGCACCAAATCTACCTTCCACAAAGCAAATTAAACAATACAAGCCAGTCACAACCAAATTATAGAGCAATTTACAGAGTGAACGCAAAATCTGCAGACATTAAAAGCGTGCAAAAAAATTTATACTTGAATCGCAGCTCCAACAACTATGAATGCAGCTACACTTGCAAGAAAAAGGCGACTAGTGCTTAGAGCACATAAGAAAACCCATGTGTTAACTACTTCAAAGACGTAATTTGAGCACGCCCTTACATTCTCCCCTACCTTGCAGAAAGAGTGCAAAAGCAACTCCGCAAAAACATCTGCGAGGGCTAATTACACAAGCAAGGTATCTTGTTAAAAAAAATTACAACTCGGACAATCCGTGACCGCAAAATCATAAAAGAATATGCATTGTAAGGAATTTTAAAAGAATTTCCATTAGCAACAGAAGCCATAAAACCCGAAATAATCTACAAAAACCGCGTCGTGTTGCTGCGGTAGGAAAAAGGAAAAGCTGCTTGTATAAGAAAAGAATGCCAACAACCAACCTTGCCGATGAATACATGGAGTGAACCCTTAACCTAAGGCACAAAGGAGCAGCTCTTTGGCAGTTTTAGGATTAAATCGTATAGTTCCACTACCATAAATAAAACTTAATAGATATTCAAGACAAACACGTGTACAACACGCTCGGGAGGTATGCTAAGCATGCCCAAATTAAAAATGTTAGCATGCCTTACATACGATAGTTCTCCTGCCATGCCGCTCCTGCGCGTTGTAAGCTAATCCTACAACAAGCCACAGTACGCTGATCGCATCGGATATAAGCCTTACTAGCTGATAGCGAGCGACCTTCAAGGTACTGGCTGATCTAAGCAACTTTGTCAGTTGTGAGGCTGATTTGAACTTGATGGTTTATAAACATTTTTCGCATGAGGGAAAGCTAGTTAACCAGGAAAACCCGCTCCGGATATTAGTTCTAAACAAACCTTTGAGAGAACGTTGCGAAACAATAGGCACACACAGTTACTGCTAGAAGCAGAGTACGAAAACTGATCTCTAATGACTATGCCGCTAGTTTAGAAAAGAAATGTATAAATACGCAAGGCGAGTTAGATAGGATCTCATAAATTACATCAGAAAAAAACTGAAAGGCATTGTAGAAGAAAGCGCAAGAAACTGCAAAGTCATCCTGGGAATCCACCAGGGCGTTGACATGCAGACACAAAAGCTGCGGGTCGCTACAGACCACCGGATAGAAATAAGGAGCAAAAACTCGTAACTTCGCAAACTTACGGCAACACTTTCAGCTAACGAAATAAGGTAATTTGCTTGTTACTCTTTGCATAATTATACAAATGTATTGCCTATGTGCTTTTCGAAGAACGTTGCTGGCTCTACACAAGATAGCTACCATCGTGATCCCAATTGGTAGTATACCATAATTGATTGTAGCGTTCCGTTCACAACTTCTATGCCTTGATTCCATACTTGTATTCTTTCAAGCTACAGCTTACACCGCGCAGGTTATGGCAACCAGAGATATGCAATGGCATGTGCTCTATGCCATTTGGAAAAAACATGCGTGTCGCCAAAAGTAGTACAAAAGAAGAACAAATTTTTGACTCGTTGCCTGCCACTTAACCAACTTGACCATAACCAAAATTTAGCAACGGGGTACGCTAAAGCGACTGCTGGAACGAGCGCCATACAAGCTTACTTTTTGATAAAGCGGTTCTTGAAAGCACACTAGTTCAACTAACAAAGATTCATGAAGTACAGAAAACGTAGTTCACAGCAAGCCAATCGACAATCCCGAGACTTTATTTTTTTATATTTATAGTTTTATACTTAAGGTCAGTTGTCAGGCACAAGAACAACGCATCTAGTTGACGGTAGCAAAAAAGCAACGAACTAATACGTCAAGCTACTCCTTCTTGTAAGCGAACTCATTATCCTCCCCGTAAAACACGATTGGCTCATCCCGTCCACTACGCTGATCCATCGGCGCACCCGAATTCGGAGTAGCAGGCAGTTGTCTGACTCTTCGAGGCGAGCTCTATTGGAGAGAACAAGAGCAGCAAAAATCAAGGAAATGACTTCTAGGTCAAAGTTTCACACGTTTTACAATGACTGAGTAGGCGAGGTGCCTAGAGAAGCGGATTTTAATTCATACAGGCTAATCATTTAAGTATTTTTTTAATTGAACAACCGACTCACAGAATACATGACCGACGCGCGCACAATTGTGAGTCTGTGGGAGCATTTTATTTGCTCCAGGTCAAGGTAATACGCTAGTTCAGTTTAAGGAATAGTGCTGCTGATAGTGCTATCAACATGCAGACAGGCGCTTATTGCACAAGATGTCACGGAAAACGTTTCAGTCCACAAACTCCCAAATAACGCCTTCGCGCAGACCTGAGGCAACTCGCCTTAAGCTAAAGGCAAGAAGAACAACTGAGAAACCTGCATCCGCAAATACAGAATTGCGATTAATTTGACAGTGCACACCATATGAAAGCCGTTAGACCTCGGAAAGCTAAAAATTATTCGATCGGAACATTTGACGCCAGGCGCGGAGACAGAAATATCACTGGAATGAACTAATCACAGAGACTCTAAAATTACTATCCCATGCTCGTTAGCACAAAACACATCTGATATTCCGAGCTTATGTCGCGGAAAGCACCAAGATAAAAGAGGAGAGCTACGCGTCTTACGTAACTTTTAGCCTTAATAAGTAAAAAACTTAATAACTGCAGCAAACGTTTAGCAGCAATCTTGAGGAATAAACATTTAAATAAAGAAACCAGATGCTGATGCAGGCAATCATTCACTCAGCTATAATCAGTTTTAGGAATGGAATGTCCCGCAACACAAGCAAAGTCACAGGTCATATAAACAACGGCAACATGGCTGATCAGATAGAACGGCGCATAACAAGACCAAATGAATAATACGGAAAGGAAAGGTCTCAATTCCGAAAACTTTGCACAATTATGGCCCATGCAAATAAATTCATACTGATAAGAATAAAATAATGCGGTGGTCGATCAAGCAGGAGCAAAACAGCGGTAAAATAAGACCAACCTGCCCGTCAGCGTGCTCTCCATTCTCTACATCACCTTCATACTCATCAGTCTTTTCACGAATATGATCTAACACACAAAAGAGCGAAATGACAACTATATTATTGTGTCTGAAATAATAAGAGAGCAGGTAAACAAACTAAGAGTGCTCAAGTCATATTGTTAGGGAGGCAAAAGGGAGAAGAGAAGAAACTCAGAACACGCTTTATTTCACTTGAACCTTCACTGAATTATTCCCAACAAGATACAGTATTTACACAAAATTTCCATCTCCAACAATCACCATGTAAACGTCTACAAAGAGTGCTAGTTTCAAAGCTGCAACAAAGCTAGTTTCTGCATATTGTTCAACGCTTAATTTACAATTTGTATCTGCTGGCAAGCACCCGACGCAATATAATAAATTGCCAACATAAACATTATTAACTACGCTCACACTCGAGTGTGTACTCCATGCGACCTTATTATCTGCAGCTTCGATATGAGACAGTTCAGAGCTCGCCAGCGTGGTGAACGGACGTGAGATCATGAGCCATTAAGCTATCTGTAGAGGCTTAGCGGAGCCAGCGAAAGCGGAAGAATTTGATTAACCTAGCTGAAGTAGCCGAGCGAATTTGCATAATGGCAAAGAATTTGAAAAAGAGCACCCAGTAATCACCAGGCAGAAATATCGAGAATATTCTTCTCGTGTCTCTGACAGTCTCTTATTTTGATAAGAGATTAAACGAGCTTAAGGAATCCCTCGTAACAAAGGAGGACATCACGATTCGGAAAAAAACAATTGAAAGAGAAGAAGAATCAATCACGCAGCTGGAGGGCCGAGTTTTCGACTTGGAAAAGCAAGTAAAATATTTGACAAATTGCACTGACGAACAAGAACAATGTTCTAGTCGGTATTGCTTAAGAATCGACGGAGTTTCTTTGCCGCTGAACGAGAAAGAATCTGCTGAAGACGTGCGCAAAGAGGTAAAAAAGGTTGTCGCAGCATGTGGAGCAGCAATACCTGATGAGGCTTTAGACCGTGCTCATCGCATAGGAAAGGTTAAACACGTGGGTGGGAAGAAGCAGAAACAAGTAATTGTGCGGTTTACTTCATTTCATCACCGCACATTATTGTACAGAGCACGGATAATGAACAAGAACGTCCGGATCTACTTGGATCTTACGAAATGCAGAACACAGCTTCTCCAAAAGATCGATGAAACGATTGCAGAAAAAAAAATTTAAGACTCGTACGCGTTTCTCCACCGGTAAGTTCCCTACGCAATAAAATTAAGTCCCCACACAAACATAATTAGCTACACACACGGTAATTATCTACACTACGCAAGCACAATTAAAGTCAGATTCGATGGGAAGCTATCTCTTTTGATATGTTGACCCAGTCATTTCGGGTTCTCAACTTCCTTCGGAACATCCTCCCCCACACAATGAGACGTAAGGATCAATTTTTTTCTCTACTGGGTTGGGTTAAGATCGATCGGACATATCTTCGTGATTGGTCGCACCAAATCTTTTCCACGGACTCGTAATTTCACAGTTCGAATGTGCCCATCAGCTCTGGGGTACGTTTCTAGCACTCTTCCCATTGGCCATTCTCCTCTGGGTGCCTCAGTTGATACGACCAGCGCGATCGTTCCCACGCTAATGTCGTCAGTTTCCCGGTGCCACTTACTTCGTCTTCCAAGGGTTGGGAGCCACTCTCTCATCCATCTTCG
>QQSS02223641.1:0-10631 GCA_003687565.2 Craspedacusta sowerbii | reverse complement strand
TGTTGACTGAGTCCATTTGTCAACTAGTCAGTTCAATTTGTGCTTGGACTCCTGATTTTCCTAGAGTTGGTGTGCTAACGTTAACTGCTCATCCTAATGATTTCTGTCCGTTTGAGTGATGTTAGTGCATGAGGCTGTGCGTGCATGCTTAGTCTCGTTTGTTGCATTCCTGAAAAGTGTTATGCGTAAGATAATTCTTTTCTTTTATAGTTGTGCTGAATGAACGTTGATATTTCTTCCACTGATGATGACGGTGTTACTACGCGAGAGCTTTTTAAAACTGCTGCGATTCTTTTTATTTATTTTTATTTTATTTTATAGGAGCTTGTCTTCTATCTGTATTAATCCTAATTTCGTTTGATCTTGAGGTGTGGGTTTTATATTTAAGCATTTACAATAATTTAGTAGGTGTTTGTCATGTATTTAGTTATTAAAAATCTGGGCTGTTATGTTACTATTGTTTTTTTTTTTGCCTTTTGTAGCATTTCTTCGACTAGCAGAAGGTGGCATCCTAAATTATATTAGCCACGGCTAACGAGGATGTCTCCTGATCCAATTATTGCATTTATGAATACCTTTTATGTAATAGCTAAAAGGTCTTTTAGACACGATGCAATTATTGGGAAAATAAAATGCTTGTTGTGGTTGTTGTTATTTTTGTTGTTAATAAACCCATGTAATTAAAATTCTGCAATGATCTGAATTTCCCGTCAGCTTCTCTAAAAGCCGATGTAGTATAGCATCTACAATACACTGCAATACGTTTATAGGATGGAAAGTTTATAGTAATTGCAACTGGCACCGCTATTGTCTGAAATAGATGATGCATGTCATGTACATACATGTCAAACCAAAATAGGGTCAGAGATCTGTGGATGAAACAAAAAAATCATGAATTTTTTTGTGCCCCATTTTTTAAGCCTATTTTAAGGTCTATTGGATAATCCAGGGCTCATCCCAATGTACTGGAAGTTGGGAAGGAGTAACATTCTCATGTTCACATGTCAAATAATGATTGCTCTTCCTGATCAATTGGCTAACAATCAGCACTATAGCGAACACTAGCTTATCTTTTGAAGCAGAAAAAATTTCGTAGATTATCTAAATTTCTTACAGCAAGCCCTGCAATATTGGCCGATTCTTTAGAAAGTTCATCGAGTCATTGGCTTAAATCAAGGTCCATGGTTAATACGTAGGTATTAGAATCGATTAGGATTACAGACAGGTTTCAGTTTACAAGTTTTTGATGCGAGGCAGAAAAAAAAAGATAAAAACTTTGACAGGGCTTCATCACTTCATGACACCTCTATCTCTTGAAAGAAGCTCGAGAATATTAGAAAGCTTCGTGATGTAAAACCTTCAAAAATGAAAAAAAAATTGCCGTCAGAAGGTCATGAAACCTAATTTTAAATTTGTTTTAATGTTCAGTGAGCTCTTTAGGGCCTGGGAGATGGTTAGAATTTAAATTAAACATCCTTAAACCTATTTATCTCGGATACTCTATTTTTAGCACATGTGACCCTGGTGAAGCGATAAAATTGAATTATTTTCATAGATAAAGACCTCTTAACAGATCGGTCATGATGTTGAAAAGAGATTTGATGCCTAAGAGTGACGCAAGGAAGATAAGGACTTCTTCCTCTTCCGTTTGATTATTGGTTAATGAAAGATGGGTTAGGCGGAAGAAACATGACGGAATTCAATGTATTGCGGGCAAACCTGTATGCTTCTCGGAAACGAGACACTTGTAGCGACCTCATGCAGTGTAAATGCATTACGAAATGTGTGGCAAGCGAAGACATTATTTGAAGAATATACAATCTATTGACAGTGGATAGGAACTTTATAAATGTCAAACTCTGTTTTAAAATGAAAGGCATGACATATTTGCTTGCCATTTCAAATCGATCGAATCAAATAAAGATGATGATAAACCAAAGATGATACCTGATGGTCATGCGCAAATTATCTTCGAGCCTGAATGAATATGACAGAGAGTCTAACAGAAAATGCTCCAGAGCGTCTTAAAGTATGTCTCGGAGAGTCTCCCGGAGTGTACATGAGAGTGTCCCAGAGGGTGTCCCCGATTTTCCATGAGAGTATTCCAAACAGTGTTCCACGGTCTTTCAGAGATTTCCCAGAGTGTCCCAGAGAGTGCCCAATGCGTTATCGGTAAGGATTGTGGTTAAGGAACCACCAGCCTTCGATGTCCCGGTACTGGAAATGAATCATTCGCGAGCGTTTCTGGAGGGTGCCACAAGAAAACTTCACTCAACGTAAGCTAGAATCAACAATGTCTCGTGGGGGTGAACAGCTTTATATCTAACGGCGATCAAAATCATCAAATAAACCAAAAAAAGAAGTTAAATTTTACCTTGCATGCGTATTGCCTGCGGCCAAGAAACCCGACATAAGTTTATTTTCCTCGACCATATTTAACAAAATATCCTTTACAACATGTCACATTTCCATATTTAGTAATAAATAAGCACGAGCTTGCAGAAATATAAGTGTGAAACTCGACCTTTATCAGCACAACCAAGCTGTGAAGGCAAAAAAGGATAACGCGTTCCGAAGTAAGAATCGGAAGGGTTCTGCTTGCGAAGCAAATTCAAAGAAATAATTTTCTTATGAAAAAATTATTATGGTAGGAAGTCAGCCACGCTGTCAAGAAGCGAAAAAATATGAAAATTTAAAATGGCTGGCTACAAAAAAGGAAGGTTTTACGAAGCTCGATAGCGTTACTTGGCCAGTGATTTCGTATCCAAGATGTCTATGAACCAAGAGAATGAAACTAGTCAGCAGTCCTAGGATTTTTTTTTTTTTGCAAGAATCCGTTCCCAAAATGATAAGGAAAAGGAAACAACTGAATATCCACATCAATAAAACATTTCATACGTGACATCTTTTGTAACTAGTTAATATAGTCAATGGAAAGAGGTAGTACAAGCAATGGAAAGATGTTTAATGCCGTTTATTCACATAAAACAGGCATCTGCGATGTTAATACGAGAAACAATTTAACTGATATTTAAGAGTAAAAAGATTGAGCAGAGTTTCAGAACGCAGGCCACTTTCAAAGGTAAATATGATCGGTGTGATGCTAAACATATCGGAATGCTACTTGCAAATTAAGTTTTCTAAAAACTTAACTTCCCGCAGAAAAATGTAGAGAACATGTATCTTGGGATGTTAAATGTAAGTTTTGCAAGGTGATCCAAGGCGATTGCACACACACACACAAACACACACGCACACACACAGACACACACACACAAACACAAGCAAACACACACTATATTTATATACAAGCATACACACGCACACACTAAATTTAGAACATGCAAATGGTAGATAGCCAAGCTTTTTTACAACGCGTTCAACTGTGCGTGCTGTTTTTGGAGTAAACAGCACATGGATTTGTCTCAGAAGTCGGGAAACGGGAAACCAGCAAATATTGTTTCCTTGATGCACCAATTTGACTAGCGGACATCAGAAGGCAAGCGAAGTGGCTCTGCATCTATCACGTCGGTAATGATATTGGAAGTCTCTGTTCCTCCAGCAAGGTTCCCGACCTCTCATAAGTACTACATTGCTCATTCTGTAAAGATCAAAGTTTTCAAATAGCTTCTCACTTTCTTGTTAGTAGTTAGTATCACAACAGCATTAAAAAGCGATCCACAAAATGCTAGCGAAGTGGAAGCAAACAGAGAAAACTTGAGCCAACTTGTTGAAGATTTGTCCAGCCTCTGTTTGATTACGCTATGTAAGACATGTAGAGTGATATAAGGTACGTAGAGTATCAACGTTGAAAGCAAGATCCACTCCGCCAACTTCAGAAACGACTTCTGCACTTTCCGAAGGCTCTGAGTGCTTTGTGAACTGCGTTTAATTTTCCTCATTGCATGCATCGCTGCAAAATATGCCATGGAGCCAATAAGTAGTGCAGTAGCGTCCAGACACATAAAGATTTGATAAGGCCTGAGGATAGGTAATAGGCGAGTCACAGAAACTATGCTCAGCAACAGAGGCACTAGCAGTGCTAGCATCCCGGAAACGTACAAACTAGTACCCTGCACTTTTAACGAGTACTTTTGCACGTATCTAACGCGTGCATAACGGTCCACTCCTAAAATGACCCCCAAGTAAGCCGAAACTCTGGGTAACCATGCTCCTAAGAATTCAGATGCTAATTCCACAGCGCAGTTTTCAAGCGGCGACTTGCTAGAGAATACGGCCGCATAAAGGGGCATGCTTATCCCTCCGACAAGGAGATCGATCGTGTTCAGCAGCAGCAGCAAGCGAAGGGAAGCGTTTTGATGCTGCTTTGCTTTGATAATGCTTAAGACCACAAGCACGTTTGTGACCGTCGTAAGCAATCCAAGCACAGCGTTGGATGCGACCAGTACCCAACGTTGAGTGTCGCTTAGCAATGACTTGTCTTTAAATGCTCTGGAGCATTCCATCAGATGTTTGTATTCCCTGGCTTTTATAATTCTTCCTGCTTTCGTCCAGGCTGTTTTTTATGAAGTCGGCTCTCTGCTTCAACGACGTTTGATTGAGTAACATGTCTCCTGGGTGAGTCAGAGGTCTTTTGCAACCACGATATGTGCAAACGCATGACAAACCAAAATCTAAATTGAATTAGTTGCGCAAACAAATTCTTGGCCGCGTTCTCCAGGTACGTATTTCTACGAGAATCGCTCTCAATTTTACCTTTTCGGGCAATAACCCGAACTTTGGGCCATCATGGTATCACCTTTCTAATGCAAGAGCCAATTTTAACAGTATTCAAGAATTTTGGTGCACCTGAAACTAATTAAGAACCGATCTTGGACGAATGGGCTGATTTTAATTAAAAGTTTAGTCTCCATTGCATCGTTTGTGCATGTTGGCTTCACATGGGACCGTCAAACCAGTTACAACATCGAGCTACAATATTCGCCAAAGCTCGCCGAAGTATTAAAGCCCTGCAAAACATGAGATACACAAGCGAAAACGTTCTCCCTTGAATAAGACATAAAACTCTTGGTTTAGATCAGACAAAACGCTATTCAGTAAGAAAAAGCACAGCTGGATTTGTACGTCAAATTTGGCTGAGTTTATTTTAGTTTCTTGCCATACCTTAGAAGTTCTTGATGCGTTCCCATTAGCAGTTGTATGAGAAAGAGCGGCATCTGACTGCATATTGTTGCTATCCTGCGTGTTCCTCTGCAAGGTATCCTTTACTAAATACTTCAGCTAAGACAGTCATAAGAACGTACTGCCTGAGCAATTGTCAGTCACGCAGTTGTTTTTAGTAGCACGTCAATGCGACCATCTATTGCTTCATTCAGTTTCTAACATTCCTTTTGGAAAGAGTATATCGACTTCTAACCTCACCTAAAACTAACAACGCCAATGCATAATGCGTTCCAGAATAAGCTGTGAGAACCATCCATGCTGACAAAGCAGGGCATTCCAAGCCTTATGTGATGAAACACGGACTGTCAAAAGTTTTTTAGCTAAATATTCTTCAGAATCTTACGTTCCTTTACAAACGTCAAGACACTCTGCAACCCAAGTATTTTCACCCTTTTTCCAGCGTGTTGGTTATTGCTATGGTAGTCGTTTTTTGCACTTTTGTTACAGAGAAAATTCCACAACGCATGGCAAAAAAAAAAGCAGAACATTGCCATAAGGATACCATGCTTATGGTACCGCACAAATTGCAATTTAGTTATGACACCAAATAATTTCAAAATAGAAATGAAAGCCTCTCTTGCAGCAATCATTGATTGCTACTCACACTATGGTGAACGAAGAAGTTCCTTTTTAAATTTAACTGCACTTCATTACAACTCGTGAGCATCAAAGACAGCTGTAGGCCTCAGTATGTGAAGTTATAAAACTCCACAGCGGACCTCACGATGCTCTGTTGGTTGCTATGTCCGCCATGTTCGCTCGACGGGCTTCGAGCATGCAGCGTCCAGTTAACAGACGAATGCAAACCCGAAGGGTGCTCCGACAAAAGCTTTAAGCATTCTCGGACAACCATGCCGTTACAGTTCAGAACATTTGAACTGGTTCAAAATTCTTGTATCCTTGTACTGACGGGTTCCTGGAAGTTTCTGTTGCGTATTATTACGAGTTGACGAATGCAATAATAAATGAAATCCGAGCTCCACACGCAACCGTGACTTATTTGTTCTTCCAATAGATGAGGAAACTTACTCTTATCGAGTCATAAGTGTAAGAGCGCTCCAACATCAAAGTGATAGCAAGCTTGAAAGGAATAATCCACTTGATTAGCGTGTGGCGCGGTGAGACAGAGGGAAGAATGAGCGATGAAGGTTGACGACATTTTTGTGGCATCTAACACGCACTTTTTTTTATTTCTCGGCACCAAGTTCACTTTCGAATTTGAACCCCACCAGCGAACAGTGGCCAGTAAATCTTTGTCGCTTCCGCAATCGTTTAACAGGCCCAGAACGCAGCAGCAAATATTAAGAAATAAAAGTAGAACAAACGTCACAGCCATACCACTCGCAAAAGCACAGCTGCATCGCCATCATCGGCATCAACCGCATGTAAAACTACAAACCACAATAGAAACTATCTTGGCCATCATTCAAGCTATTAACTCTTCTTTTCTATTATTTTCGTTCACGCAATGGTTTGGCAAAACATTGAATGTGCCGCAACTGAAAACTTTAAATTGCTTTAACACGCATGCGCAATGATTCCTAGTTGCTCGCGCGGACTTCGTTGGTCGCCGGTCCTCAAAATTACTGCCTTGCCGTGCAGTCAGACGCCGATTCCCCGATTGCAAATCCGATTCCGGAAGTGAATCTGTAGTTGTCAGTTGCTGGTTATGCCTTTCGTAGACATTTGCAGTTTTTTGGTCAGTCATTTCCCTTCTTACTTTAATCTCGACTATAACCATCATGTCGTTGCTTTCCAAAACTCTGCTTAAATGACTACTGCTGTAGAATAACCGAACTTTTGCATCCTCGCAAATTGTACCTTTCACTTCAACACCTCTGACGGCATCAACTTAACTCACCCGTTTCAAACCTTCCTTCCTTCCAGCATTTGTTCCGCAGGCACTGCCGCACTTTGGTGCCTGCCTTCCGCTCATATTCTAACCTCTCATGATACTCTTTGGACCATAGCGCGAGATTGGAATAGAACTTAGAGTTAGCATAACACACTCAAACGACAATTGCTTGCTCTACTCACTGCCAAGTATTAGAGAGGAGATGAAACAACAGTCAAGCATTCTTAGATAGACATCTAGTCCCTACTAGGAATACGAATTATATTAAGGTAATAATTATAATGCATTTTCCTCATGAGTGTAAGCTTTGAAAATTTTCTTCAGAATTTTGTTATATTATAGGTGTTGAGGTCATGAATACTTCTTTTTGAAGTACTGAGGGGCCTCTTCAACATGATTAACCATGCTCGGAAGAGCTCTTCCTCCCATGTAGAATATATATTTTCTTAAACTTTGTTGATGGGTATTTGGGAAATACGTTCTTGTTGTTCCTGTTGTTGATTGCGACTGCCACAAAAATCTGAGTTTGAGCCAGTATTTCGTACAGCTACCCACTCGAACACACGCACACTCATACAGTATAGCAAGCTAGGATTTTATTAAGCCATGCCAAGCTGCTCATTATCAATATATGACTATGTGCTGCATCGGCATGGTCATCGATTTTTGAAGTATACGAGGAACGAAGAGACGAAGAGGTCAAGCCAGGCTAGTTCGTTTACGATGAACTAAAGTCTGCTGAAATTGTAGAGATCATATATGGACAGATTGACTGTCGATGTGCCAAGCAGAGCTAACATTCCTAACAAGCTTCCAGCTTTGCGAAATGTATCTACCATGTTTAATGCCAGAAGTCTAATCAGCTGTTTGCAAATTATTAAAGCATATTTTCAGCAACAGCGTTATTCTCGATACCAGCTGGGCTGTGAACGACTTTTTATTTTAAGTACTTGCCCAAGAAAAGCCTATCTCCGCAAAAACGTGGTACCTGCTCAGCAAACGTTGAACGTTTTTATAGATAAGTTTTTAGATATTTTTCTATGATAATCATTGCCTCAATAATACCAAGGCTTCGCGGCGCTTAAAATACTGAAGGTTAAGTTTACTTAAAGTTAAGTCTGCAAAATGCTGCTTCTCCATGGACTCCATGTGTTTTTCATTTTCTTTTTGGCGCAAATTGGCTGTTTAATGACGTAGTTTTGCTGAAACCAAACAGTTGTGAAACATGTTATGCTGACGTGAAATTGTCTAAATCATAATCTTCGATTTACTTGCTAATTTAAGAACTAACTTGCAGAGACGATACTAGTCAATGGTGACAATTATCGCGAGAGTGATGGTTGTCTCGTTTGCAGTATTCTGCGAAATGTGTTGAATGATTTAAAGTGTGAAAGATGATGAGAAGCCGGATCCCAATCCCAGAGAGGATGGGACGATCGGGTTTTAATTTAGCAAGAGTTGATGAAGCTCGCCTTAGGCGGTCAGTGTCGCCAGTAATACGGAAGGGGGGATGCCTCCAAGACTATCGATGGAGACGGGTTGCTTTTCGAGCCATACCCATTTCTCACAAGTCCAATCGACGACCCTCCGCAAATTTTTGTGCAAGGACTATACTCAAGAGGCCGTTGATGTTCGGGCATTCTTCTGCAGCATCGACGAATGGATCCTGTTCAGAAGTCGCGTCGAGGCAAAGAGGATTGCAGTCTTCAAAGCGTAATGTATCTAGCAGTGCTTCGCGGTTGCCTCTTCCTCAGAAGAAAGGTGTTAACGTGTGCCCCCCCCCTGTCGTGAAGTGGACATGCTGCCACGTCAAGGCCCTTCCTTCAATCAGGAAGGTTGGCAAAAGGAAGAAGCTCAAAAGGCCATGAGAGAGATGTACTTGGAGGCCGTTATCATGGAGCACGAGCGGGAACTCAACAACGGAAGCACGGTTTTGAGATCCCTGGAGGCAACCATCCTTAAACTGCAAGCTTCTCTGCAGTCCGCAAGAGCTGAGGTGGTGCGACTGCATGTGTCGCATTTGGCTGAGAAGAAAGAGCTGGCTAGCGAAATAGCGAAGCAGAAGAATATTATGTCAGCACTGAGTGATGACGTAAGCTATTTGGCGGAGATTGTTTGCGAACTCGAACAGGAAAATAAGCGCCTGCGTTCTGACAAGCCTGAAACAGAAGTCAATCAAGTCTCCCCCGATCCGCTTTCGACCAAGGTGTCCGCAAGTTTACAAACACAATATGATGAGTTAAATTGTGCCTTGGTGGCTGAGAATTATGAAAGGTGTTCGGTCACAAACCAAGCGGTGGGCTCGACCAAAAGGTCAGCACTTTCAAGCTGCAATGCTAAAGACCTTGCCGGTACCGGAGCGTATATGGTACATCAGCGCAGTGAAAATTCTCCACATAATCTCCCTGATGTTACCAATGGGTGGCTGGGACCTCGTGAGACCGATTTAAAGTCGTGCGAGACATCCTCGTCGAAGACGGAGTCGAAAATCAAGGAGAGCAAGGAAGATCTCATCGCTTTTCAAGAGTTCGAACCTGAAGGTTTCAATAGTTCAATTGTGAATGACAGTATGCCAGTTAATATTGGTGACGGCAAGGAGAATGACGAAATGGAAGATATTCAAGAAATGCTTTCGGATCTTTGTCAAATCAAAACTAAGATCGAGCTGCTGAGGCAAACTCTTAACCAACCAACCGGAAGCACTGAATTAAATCTTTTTCATGGCGGCGATCTCGAACTCCTGGACTCCGGAATCGAAGTTGACGCCATGGCAAGAACTTCATCTCCAAACAAAACAAGTCCTACTTGATGTAAATGTAAATCCGTATGTCTAGCATGTCTGTTCTTGTAGTATGTTGTATGCATGTAGACTCGTTGCATATGTAGCAATGTAATGTTTAATGGTGTAAATTGTGTTAGTGGTGCAGCTTTGGACTCCCTTTTAGCCTATGGTGCATTTCGTTACAGAGCAGTCCACACTCCACGTAAAACAGGCAGAATACGCGATTATAGGTACATACATTTATATAATTCTCTAAAATCCGCGTACTTGCGGCAAATTTGGTCATATCTGGAACGTAGCACCTTTGGAATACTAACAAACTTCTAATGTCGGGTTACAACAAATCCAAGGTTTTCCTTTTTCGTAGTGCGCGTCTTTTGTGCTTCTCTTTATCAGACCCCCTTTACTTTTCATATAAATCCCCCTTACATTCAGCTAATTCTTCTATTGAAAAGATCGTGCCATAAAGTCACCGCTACAATTAGCGGTAGTTTCTAAATAAATCAGGGCCCGTTTTTTGCCAGATATTGGCGTATACCTTATTATGGCCTAGAATAATCTTTACCTATATGTAACTACAGACGGATGTTTTTAGCAGACCTTTTGAAATGAGCTTTAGTCGTGTTTGCATTACGCATAGCGAATGCACAACTGGTGTCGAATAAATGCGCACATTCTATCTGATTTTCTCATTGCACTTTATATATATATATATATATATATATATATATATATATATATATATATATAAAGATATATAGAGAGATAGTCAGAGATAGCGAGAGAAACAGAGAGAGAGAGAGAGATAGA
>QQSS02223619.1:0-10632 GCA_003687565.2 Craspedacusta sowerbii | reverse complement strand
CCAGATTTCAAAGGCGCTAATTTGGTTAGTAGTGCTGCCAGGCGTACATCGCTAAGAGATATGGGGATTGCTGGTAATGGGGAAGGAGGTCTTCCGGTGTCTGTTGGTTGGACGGCATGGATAGGAGGGAACATTGTGGATGAAAAGATGTCAGGGATGGGCTGGGTAAAGGTTGGGGTTGGTGCTATTGTAAGATCAATGGGTGGTGGCAATGGGTTGGTGGTTAGGGGTGGGAAATCAACTTCTGAATTGATTTCTAAGGCGGCGGGTGCGAATGTAAAGGTGTGATCGGGGGCGGGGATTACGACCGCCTTTCTGTGCACTTTGGAAGGGGTGTCGGGTGCGGGTGGGCTGAGGGACCGTGGAGCTGCGCGTTTCGCTGTATGTTCTTCAGATGTTTGTATCACATGAGGCTGCTCCAATTGAGCAGAGTCCTTTGTTCCCACTATCTGATCGAGTGGGACATGTGGTTCCACTATCTGCTCGAGTGGAGTAGCTTGGTTATGTGCCACTATCTGCTCGAGTGGGGCTGTTCTTGTAGCAAGTGTGGACTGTGGAGGTTGTGGGTTCACGGCAATCAATTGTGAACATTTGGCTGATCCTTCGATGTGACCGTAATCGTCACAGTTGCTGCAATATGTTAATGGGCATTGATCGTCGCTATGGCCCTTCTCGCGGCAGTTTGAGCAGGTTGCCCGCGAGGGCTGTCCGGTGTACAGAGTTGGAAAACCATGTTTTGCCTCAGGCCCAATCCATATAATGTCGGGTATCGCGGACTCGTAGCGATCTTGTATGTACACGACCCTTGTTCTTGTTTCGTACCGGTTTCCTTCGACGTATTTGTATTGTCGATCTATTTTATTCACCCGGCCGTATTTGCCCATAGCCACTGCGATGGCTTCAGAGGGGAATTCTGTAGGTACTTTGTAGACGGACACAGCCAGGTCCCTCTGTTTGACGGGGGTCATTTGAATAGTGTGGCCGTTGATTGTGAGTTTCGCGGCCAGGATATCTGCCAGCAGGGCTTGTGTGGCCGCAACTAGATACCACTGGCGTAGATCCTGATCATAGCCGAAGCTCTGGACACTATTGTTTGCCCACACTTTTTGTTTAATGAGCTGGGAGGCGAGTTCATCCTCTGTGATGTAGACGGGCACCTTAAACGTTACGGTGCGTGGTGTTGCCCAGGCCTCTTTGACCAGATTATCGAGAGAGGCCTGGGCGGTTGCAGCATATGTGCGTGGAGGAACGCTTAGAGTGGTATTGTTCAGTTGCTGAAAATCTGTGATGCAGAAGGTCTTCTTAGAGCCTGGTCTGCGTATGTTTGTGGCAATTCGATCTTTGTAGTGCGGGGGCATGGTAGAGGCCGGCTTATTGGCATTTGCCACGGTAACATTATGGACGTTGGTATGTGCTTTACGTCGCAATGGAACCTTATTCCACGCGCTTACTTCAATTGCCGCCTCATCAAGAATATCCATGTCCTCCGAGGGGCTAATGGAACGAGGTAAAGAGATCTCTAAAGGATCAGCTTCGCTTCGGGAATTGGAAGACCTAGTCTGCTTCACAAAGGTACTGATGGCCACCTCGCCTTCAATATCCTTCGTTTACAACTAGGCAGTAGCCCAGTGCAGTAGTCTGTCCTTGCGAACAGACACAGTGATCCTCACTGGTTCACAATAAATACCACTTCCAGTGGCAAAGCAGCACCAAAACGATTTCGCTGTCACTTGTGGTGCCAAAAAAATGTTTAGCGCGCATGCGTAAAAACCGCGGGAGAGCGCGGGCCACCAGAGCGGAAGTATTCGCCCGGCGACCCAAAAACTCTCGTACGAGATGGAAAAGTACGCCGCACGTGAAAAGTAAATGTTGAAATGGTCTATAAATAATAGAACAACGCAGCAAGCAAGCGCGAAGCTTTGCAAGGGTTTAAAGACCGCGTTGATACAAGAGCAGCAACAATTCAAGCGAATTACACCACAATTGATGCGAAAATGCAAACTAACGCGGTAAGGAGCGCTCTCAAGATAAATGCAAACTAACGCGCTGTGGAGCGCTCTCACCAGAAAAACATCCTCACTCGACGAGTTCCCAGCGGATAAGCCCAGATACTACACTTGATCTTAGCCAAAAGGCCGAGAAGCGATAACCATCTAGGAATTTTAACGATCCCGCTAATTGCCAGTCGCCACCGCCAATTACCACAGGGTCCAGGTCGGAAAGGACATTCTTGCTGGTGGTTCATCGATGATGATGGTGACAAACCGAGCAGAGCTCCTTAGACGTCGTTTGAGCTATCTTAGGCTAGAAAGAGGAGCAACAAATGAATTTAAATGTACTTAGCCCAACTGAGGGCCCCAACCAGGTTGACCAGGTCCTCTAGGCCCCAGCCAGACCTGCCTGCAAGGCATGACAAGAACAAAAAGAAAAAAAAATTAAACAAACGAACAAAACCCCCACAGCTAAGAGCAGAACTCCTTCCCAAAGCCAGCACACTTGAAACCAATGAGCATTTCCACGTTTGATATATACCCCCTCCTGAGAAATGTTGAGGCAAACCTAGCCAATCGCCGACCGAGACCCATGGCAACCAGACGGTAACACCTTAGCTACGAGCCGGCCTAGATAAATTTACTTGATCTCTGTGCGCTATTGGGCCGCTGTCTGCTGCAGTGCAACGCAGAGGCAACCCGTGGCCAGGGTGAGGTATACCTCGAGCCCTAGACCCACTGCCAAAAATCAGATTAATATATGAGCGACCGCAATATACGTCACATACCAGATATTAAACTGATAAGAACAGATACTTTTTTTATATTGTCCGGTTTGCCCGGCAGAACCAGCAACTTGGCTGATGCTGTTTTCTTCGAAAATTGTAAGGAAAACGTGAAGATATCGTGAAAATATTGTGGGACCTCGCGAGTGGTGTGCTTAACAAATATTATAAACAAGGCGTTGTGAGTGTGTAATCGTGTGTTGTGTATGTGGGTGAAGGTCTCAGGGTTGTGTTAAAACAGTTAAAGCCTCAAATAAAATGAAGTTGTGCATAAAATCTTCCAAAAGAGAAAATAATTAATAACAGCCAGTGAAAGAACAGTTAAGGCTCCGCCTACTAAGGGGCACCTATCCACGTGGACAGGTTGTATTGCGTGGGAAAACGCGCCAAAACCATAAAAGGCTGAACCCTAAGCTTGCGGCCGACGCACATGCCCAAACGGCGGGAGCAAAGTAGAGTGCAGAGTAGAAAAGGGGATTAGTAATGTCATCAGCGCGGGGGGTAGGTAAATTCGCCTTCCGGAAGCCCTTTTGGTGGTCTCCAATTTGGAGAACGGGTTGTTTCAGCGAAGGAGAGCGCGCCAAGACTGGGACCCACGCTATACAGTGTCGAGCGACCGACGCACAGACCCGCTAGGCCCGAAAGCGAAGTAATGTAAAGATTCTGTAACCACCGGGTTATTGGGTATCGTGAAAAGGGGTATATCAAGAGTATGTTAATTCAACAATTACCCACCACCGTCAAAACTAAAATTATAAAGCACTATATAGACTATAAAAGGGCTGAAAAGGCCCATAAATAGGCGTCGTCACAGAGGCGACCATTGCTGTAGAGCGTTTGGTCTTACAGCCTGTAAAGGTCATAAAAAGCGTTTATGTGTTATATTCTATGACACCAAAAACGCGGTGCTACTGGAAGTGATAGGTGGGTGCCCTCCCATGTAAGGTGCAAAACGTTGGAGAGAACGCTATCCATCTTCAAAAGTGGGCAAGTTTGCGGTGTTCCATGGCCCAGTGGTATTTGTAGTCAATGAGCCTACGGAGCTTGCCTATTATTGTACGCCATATTTGTTTGGGGTCGTCACGCCTGTACTCTTTATGCATACGACATCTGGATTGCCAAATTTCGTATATCGCATAAGCGATAACTGTATTGGCCATGGTAAGCTGTGGTACTGCAAGATTTTGAAGGTATGAGAAGTCTCCCAGAATTAGGTGGGGTTGAAAAAAGGAGGTGAAGTTACGAGATATTTTGTGCAATATCCCTTTCACATTCGGCCAGATGTACTGAGGGGCCTGGCATTCGACAAACGCGTGTGTAAAGGTTTCATCGACGTTCTTGCATGTCCGACATGACAGTGGGCTAGAAAGACCATGTGGTGTAAGCAGGTTGATGAGTTTTCTGCGCATAAGCTCGCAAGTGGGGTATATTTTGTGTCGAATTTTCCACAAAGCTTCCAGAATATAATTTGGGGTATGGGCTTTAAAAGAGCGTGCCCATATATGGTCCCAGTCTAGGGAGGGCAGTTTCGATTTGGAAAGCCAGTATTGCCGGCCTGGAGGGGTGGATGTAGTAGTGCCGAAGAGAGCTTGGTATATGCACTTTGTGGTGGGGGTCTTTGTGGCATTTATGAAGAGGTTATTGTGTGTGCGCAATTGTAGTAATACATCAAGGTAGTAGGTTGGGCAACTCTGGGCATTCGATATAAGTACATGTGGGGAAGAGTTGTCGGCCATATGTTTCCAGGGTAGCGGTTTGAAGGATTTTAGTGACGTCCCAATCCAGTATTTAACCATGGGTATCCATGGATCTGTGCCCTCAGGGTATAACATAGAGATCTGTTTTAGACGTAGTGCTAGTGCTTGCAGGGATGGATTGAGGAGGTTTAAGCCGCCTTGATGAAGGGGTTGGAAAAGGTGTTCAACTTTGATTAGTGCGTTTGGCTCTGAAGACCAAATAAAGCTCGTAATGATCTTGACGGTGTTTGCCGCCAGGTTTTGTGGAAGTGGCAAGATGTGGGCTAGGTACCAGATCTTGGAGAGACCCAGGGAGTTTACTATCAAGGCTTTGCCCTTTTTGGATAGCGTTCTCTGTTTCCACCGGGTAAGTATATTTGCGAATTTATCGATTTTGTCTGTATAGTTGTAGGTGATTGTGCGTTCGATGTCGGGGAAGAAGAGGATTCCCAGCACCTTCATGCCTGTCTCATTTTTTATGGTGATGCCTTTGAGCTCGTCAGAGTGAATGTCCTCATTAATGACAAGAGCTTCGGTTTTGTCTTTGTTTATTATACAACCGGAGGCTTTTTCAAAGCCAAGCAGGAGTGATTGCGTTTGGGTAAGGGACGGTTGGTCTGCAAAAAAAAAGGGTGATATCGTCGGCATACATCATGGTCTTGATTTCCTGGTTGCCTACCTTATACCCTTTAATTTGCGGGTTTTGTTTTATGGCTTGTGCTAAGGTTTCTATTATGAGTGTGTAGAGGAGAGCTGAGAGAGGACATCCCTGTCTCACTCCTCGTGATATGACAAAAGGTAGAGATGTGAATCCATTGTTAAGAAAAAGCGAAGAGACGTTATTATATAAAGGCTAAATCCATGTTGTGAAATATGGGCCAAATTCATTTTTTTTAAGGATGCCCGACAAGAAGGTGTGGGATACTCTGTCGAAGGCTTTGTCCTGGTCTAAACTTAGAAGTAGCAGGCTTTGTCGACGTTGTTTTGCGTGACACAGTATGTTGCGTATGGTGGCTAGGTTGGTGAAAATGGACCTGCCAGGGACTGAGCACGTTTGCTCCCTACCCGAGAGTGTCGAGAGGGTTTGTTTAAGCCTGTTGGCCAACGTTTTGGTAATTATTTTGTAATCACAGCATAGTAAGGAGATGGGGCGCCAATGTCCCAGGTTTTCCTTGGGGCCCTTTTTCTTATATATGAGTGTGACTTGTGCTTGCGATTGAGTATATGGAAGTTGTTGTTTGGTGTGGGTGTTTTCGACCAAGGACAGCAAGTGTGGCGCAAGTTTTGGCCAGAACGTGACATAGAACTCTTTAGGGAACCCGTCGACCCCTGGGGATTTGTTGTTCTACTTTGCTACAAGTGAAGTGTGTAGTTCTGAAGTCGTCATGGGAGATTTGAGCATGTCGTAATGGAGTTGAGTTAGTTGTGTGTTCAGTTTATTAATAAATAGGGATTGCATATTGTCGCATAGGTTTTTGGGAGTGTAGAGTTGCTGGTAATGCTCGTGCATTTTTCGTAGGATATCGTCTTGATCAGTTACGTATCCGTCTTGACAAAGCGTGTGATGTTATTTCTTTCGTTGTTTTGTTTTTCTAAGTTGAAGGAAGTAGGTGGTTGGTTTCTCGTGTTCTTCAGTAAAGCGAGCCTTTGTGCGTATGAATATACCTTTATTTTTCGTCAACTCGATTTCCTCGGTGTTGTTTTTGTATAAACTAATGTTGTTCAAGTCTGGGTGGGGGCTGTTCTCCTCAGCTTGTAATTGCGTGTAAAGACAGTGCGGCGTTTTTCCTAGTTTGCGTGTGCGTGTCTTGGCGTATGCTCGGGTGATGGTTTGTATCAGGGCCTTCCCCAAATCCCACCATGCTGCTATGTCATGGAACGTGGCTTTTTCTGCTGTCCAGTCGTCTAAAAACGTGTTTACAAGGTTAATATAGCCAATTTCTTTTAATAGTTCGGTATTTAGTTTCCAGTGCCCTGGTCCTCTGTGTAGAGCGTTGGGTGTCTATAGAGGTAGAGAGAGCTGTGTGGTAAACTAGTGGCAGTATGAGTTGGTTGCAGAAGTTAATTTTATGTGCTTTTGGCACGTAGACTCGGTCGATCCTGCTAGCCACTCCCGCAGAGTTAGACCAGGTATAGCCTTTGGTATTTGGGTGGTAAGCAGTCCAGGCATCAGCTACGTCGAGAGCGGCTATGAGCGCAGTCAGTGCTTTTGCACCTTTGAGGAGGTCGCTGGTGACGGGCGGGGTTCTGTCAATTTTGTTGATGACCATGTTAAAGTCACCGGCGATCAGGGACAATATGCCGTGAAATAGATATTGAGACACGTTGTTGTAGAAATGTTCCCGTTTATGTGGTTTGGTGGGGCCATATATGTTCATGACTTGGTATATGCAGCCATTTAGTTGTATTTGAAGGTTAAGCGTCCGGCCTAGGTCATCAGCCTTGTAGTCGCAGGGGATTATGCGTGTGGCGAGGGGAAGCAGTGTCACGACACCACAGGTTGCGCGGCCGGTGGTTTGCTTATAAGGGCCGTGGTGCCAATAGGAAATGCCTTCCCATTCCTGTTCCCACACATCAGCGAGACCTGGGGTTGAGTGTGTTTCTTGTAAAAGAATGAGGTCAGCTTTGGTATTTCGGAGGGACTGGAAAACTTGCTGTCTTTTGTAAGGGTCTGTAAGACCGTTAACATTAAGGGAAAGGGTTCGCAAGGCGAAGGAGCTTCGGGCAGCCATGGGGACGACATAGTGTGTTGGGTGTGTGGTGTATCACTAGTAACTGTGCGTGGATGACAGCGTTTGTGGGTTCAGTATGTGTTGGTAACATTTGCATATCCGAAGCACCTTCTCTTGCCGCGTTTCTGCGCGTATAGCGTTAAAAATTTCCGGTTCTAACTCCGTACAATAAAAATTACCATACTCTTTGATATCGTCCTGCGTCAAGTCATCGAAGTGCTCGTCCATGGTGAGCACGGCGAGTTGTGCTTCTTTGAGTAGCTTGCCAGGAATGTTATGCTCTTGTATAAAGCGGTAGGCGTCCCCGGCATCGAGCGGTCGGAGACGCTTCGCGAAATCTTGAATCTGTGTATCTGGAAGGCTTGGTTGGAGTGCCGGTGAAATTGGTTGCTCGTGATGTTCAGGCTGACAGAGTAGGGGCGGGAAATCATTGAAGGAGTTTCGATCGGGTGTAGGTTGGTGGAAGAGGAGCGTGGGGGAAATCGTTATATCCATGAGTGGTTTGGGTGGGCTAATAGGTGGGAACTCATGATCGGATGGAAGCTGAAGGTTGGGGTTTTTATTGAAGACATATTTTGTGCGTGGGGGCAGGGGTGGTTTCGCTGGACGAAGTTGTACCTTGCTAGGGCTGGAGGGTGCCGGTGGGCTGAGGGAGCGTGGGGCATGGCGTTTCGCGGGAACTTCATCCAAGGGGTGGTGAGGAGGGTCAAGGTGGGTGGTGGACGGGGATGGTGGTGGTTGTACTTTGGCTGGGACCGCTATCTGATGGAGTGGTCGCTCTTTCGCCACCGCTATCTGATCGAGAGGTAGCTCCTGCTCCACCGCTATCTGATCGAGCGGTCGCTCCTGTTCCACCGCTATCTGATCGAGCGGTCTCCTGCTCCACCCTTATCTGGTCGAGCGGTTGAGGGTCGATGTTGACTAAGGCAGTCTTTCGTGCGCTTTTCGGGCAGTTGGTGGATTCTTCTTCGTGCCCGCACGCGTCACATTCCGAACAGTAAAAGAGTTGGCACTGCGTGTGTGTGTGTGTGACCAAGTTCGTGGCAGTTGGAACAAATGGATCGGGATGGCTGTCCCGTGTACTGTGTCGGAAATGGGTAGCGCGCATCCGGACCTATCCAAATTTCATCAGGAATCGGGAGTTCATTTCGGTCACTGATGTACGCGATGCGGGTGCGGACTTCATAGCGGAATTTTTCTACGGCCATATATTGCCTATCCATATTAGAAACTTTTCCATATTTTGCAAGCGCCAAGGCTATCGCTTCCGAGGGAAATTCCGTTGGTACCCTGTGTAGGGAGACGGCAAGGTCTCTCTGGATTGTCGGGGTCATGTAAATGTGTTTCCCTTGTATAAGAAGGTTCTTTGACAGGATGTTGGAAACTTCCTGAGGAGAGGAGGCGACCAGGTACCAGTGACGGTCTAACTGGTCGTAGCCTAGTGACTGTATGTTATTGTTGCACCGGAGCCCTTGCTTTATAAGTTCACGTGCAAGTTCAATTTCGGTGATAAAGGAGAATGTCTTAAAGGAGATCGTGCGTGGAGATCTCCGTGCCTGCTTTATCTGATCTTCCATAGGCAGTTGTGTCGTGGTGGCGTATGAACGGGGTGCGGTGATGGTTGGCGTTTGTTGTAAATATTGTTGGGTGCAGGTGGGTGGACGTGTGCTGTTATTGGATTGAAATCAGTAACACAAAAGGTGTTTTTACACGAGCTCTTCTGATGGCCTGGTTAAGGGGCAGGGCCTGGTCTTGTTTGCCTTTGTTGAAGGGCTTGGTTGGGTAATGGATGGTAACCTTGGTAGGGCTACGGGTACCTTTTTTTTATAGGTGATTTGTTGCCATGGCTGCGAGTCTCCATGGTCACCCATTTCTATGTGTACCGATGTCGAGGAACCGGAAGATACTGGAAGTGGGATTTTATCAGCGTCATGGGCATCAATTTCTCTGACATTCACATCGGATGCTGCCGATGCCATGTGAACAGCGTCACAGCGAAAATACACGCCAATACGTAGAAGGAAATCAGAAAATCCGAAAAAAGTTCAAAAGCAACGCTTAGAAAGGTGTGATGAAATTAAAGCGCTTCTATACGATGCAAGGTGCCACAAAATAAATTCAGGAGTACCCTCTTGGAAATGGCTACTTTCTAGCAAGGCTGGAGTTCGCAGAGTTAGTTTTTCTTCGAAGCAGGTGAATACAGATACAGAAAAAAAGTTTCACAAGTTTCTGCCAATTCTCTCCCACAGGTGTTCCAAAATACACACGCCGGATGTTCAAACTGTGACAGGAAACCAAACCAATTAATTCCCTCGTTAAATCGCGCGCAGAGGAAACCAAGCATTTAATTCCCTCGTTAAATCGCGCAGAGGAAACCAAGCAATTAATTCCCTCGTTAGGGAGCTGCCAGGCGGAAACCGCCGCCGCCGGCCGGAAACCACCGTAATCAATTCCCTCGTTAACCTCCGAAGACACACAATAGCTTAGAGGACAAGCTAAGATGAAACCAAAAAATTTCAACAAAATTCCACGAAAACTGCAAACTCGAAAATGCGCTGGGGAGCGCTCTCACCAACACGTCCTCTCTCATGACTGCCAGCGGATAAGATGAGATACTACACTTGATCTTAGCCAAAAGGCCGAGAAGCGATAACCATCTAGGAATTTTAACGATCCCGCTGATTGCCAATCGCCACCGCTAATTGCCATAGAGTCCCGGTCTGAAAGGACATTGTTGCTGGTGGTTCGTCGATGATGATGGTGACAAACCAAGCAGAGCTCCTTAGACGTCGTTTTAGCTATCTTAGGCTAGAAAGAGGAGCAACAAATGAATTTAAATGTACTTAGCCCAACTGAGGGCCCGAACCAGGTTTACCAGGTCCTCTAGGCCCCAGCCAGACCCTGCCTACAAGACATGACAAGAACAAAAAGAAAAAAAAAATTAAACAAACGAACAAAACCCCCACAGCCAAGAGCAGAACTCCTTCCCAAAGCCAGTACACTTGAAAGCAATCAGCATTTCAACGTTTGATACATACTATATATACCCCCTATCTCGTGAGAAATGTTGAGGCAAACCTAGCCAATCGCCGACCGAGACCCATGGCAACCAGACGGTAACACCTTAGCTACGAGCCGGCCTAGATGAATTAAATTGATCTCTGTGCGCTATTGGGCCGCTCTCTGCTGTTGTGCAACGCAGAGGCAACCCGTGGCCAGGGTGAGGTAAACCTCGAGCCCTTGACCCACTGCCAAAAATCAGATTAATATATGAGTGACCGCAATAGAGGTCACATACCAGATATTAAACTGATAAGAACAGATACTACACTTGATCTTAGCCAAAAGGCCGAGAAGCGATAACCATCTAGGAATTTTAACGATCCCA
>QQSS02223608.1:0-10633 GCA_003687565.2 Craspedacusta sowerbii | reverse complement strand
TATGTATGTATGTATGTATGTATGTATGTATGTATGTATGTATGTATGTATGTATGTATGTATGTATGTATTTACGTTCTTCAAATTTTTGCTCGTGACAAATATATAAATACAACGTTGCATATATGTCAAACTTTGACACGCAATATGCACGTGTTCTCTGCTACGTCCTGTTGGTTTCATCTCAGTTGCAGCTCTGATAGGTGCTTTTTCCAAGAGCAGATTTTACGATATTTACTGTGCCCATTATTCATCGTTCCTGAAGTTGAATTGTGAGGAATTCGATATTTGCAGCTTGTATTCCGAGTTTGGCATAGTTGGTGCTGAGGTTTTTCGTGATGTGTCCCGTGGTTCCAATCACAATAGGTATGACCTGAAAGCGATATTCTGGAGACAGGCGTTGCAGTCCTAGCATCTGTGGCATGTACTTGTCAAATTTCTCAGAATTCTACATGGGCAACGTTGACATCAAGTGGGGTTCCGACTTCTACAATCTTGCATTCCTTAAGTTGCCGGTTCCAAATTGCCATGTCTGGTTTATTATGCTGTACCTTCGGTAACGTTCGTACACGCATGTCCCACCATATTTCGAGTGCGCCATAACTAGTTAATTTTTCGGGGCTTTTTAATGGTTTAGAGGCATCAATCGTACAGAGTATTGCATGATGTAAACTTTTAGTAACCTCGTTGTGCCGTAGGGGTATGTACATTGAAGGTGCTACTCTCGGACAGGAGCCAACAATATGGGAGATGACTTCCGGTTGGCGATGACAGTGGTGGCAAATAGCAGCGGTTGAGTCTGTGCCTCCAAGGCGCTGTTGGTTTAACTTTCTGGTAGCAATTTCCTGTTGCTGAATCGCGAACACGTATCCTTCAACGTGACTCGTCAATTTTCTTGAATTCGTTTAGGCATTTGATGCGGTTGCATTTGAAGCTCCTAACATAGTTCGCAATTTTCTCGTCTTCGCGTCAATCTCGAGAACTTCGGACTTGCTCCGGTCAACTATTCCAAACGTTGGTGTTAAGATTTGCCTTGCAAAGCAGTTGTGGGCTTTGACTTTGTTGATGGCATTCAAAGTCGATCGCCAATTCTTTCTAACTCGGTCTTAGTATTCTTGCGTTACCCAGTTCTTGTTCAGCTGGCCTGGATAAGACACGTCTTCTTCGATGCCGAAACATTGATGCGTATCTCCGTCTTCGAATTATTTCAACATAAGGCCATTTATGTCAATGTTAACTCCAAGTGATTGCGCTTACCTCGCTCAATATTCACATAAGCACATTTTTCTTGGCCAAAGTTCATGCCAATGTCCTTCGTAAATTGGTTAATTACCTTAATCTTTTCTTCAGCTTGAAGCCGTCCCCTGTGGAAGGTTTTCAAATCATCCACGAATAGCAGATGAGTGACCTTGATATCTCTAGATCCAGGTGGACCAGCTGCATACCCGTCTAAAGTTCGTAAGAGGTGCGAGAGGGGATTAATTGATAGCATAAAGAGCATCATGGCAGTCTCCTTAAGGACGCCATTCTCATATATAGATCACAGGCAAAAGTATAAGTCATTCGTGGAATCTGGCCACCGCGGCAAATAAAAGCATTCCTCTTGTCGTTAAATAAAAAAAGAGAGCCCCCTGGGAAGACGCCGCAGTAAAAGCAGCCCGTGCTCGCCTCGCGTTCTCAAAAGCTAGCCACTGACAGACCCGTTCGAAAGGCACACGCAATGCAGTCAATGCAGCATCAAATGCGCTGGCTCCACAGTATGCGGGCAGCCAACGGAAATACATAGAAGGTCATCTCGAAAACATTCAAGCTGCTCATGAAAGTAGAAAGGCGTCAGTCATTTGGAAAACGATTAGTAATCTCTGCTGGAAAATCAAAGCAGACAATCCCACTGAACGTTTAGCTGGATGGAAAGCCTACTTTAAGGGTTTGCTAAACAACGTAAGTCCCGCTTCAAACGACTTCGCGATAAAACGAGTCTTGGAGGGAAACGACCACGTGTTGCATGACATACGAGCTGGAAACGTAAGTCTTGACGAAGTGCTAACTGCACGGAAACAGTTAACAAACGGCAAAGCTTGCGGTACGGATGCCACCCGATGTTCTTCATGACCCACACATTCTTTGCCTACTCCGCCCCATCTTAAACATGATTTACACAACTTGCCAGCCACCGTCCAAATTTTTACGCAATTCCATCGTCACTATTTTTAAAAACGGTCGCTGTATAGCTCGTACAAGCTATTTTATCGGATCCTGCTGAATCGAATCAGAGAACCTGTTGAGAGATTGCTTTGGGGCAACCAAAGCGGCTTTCAAAAGTCCAGGTCTACCATGGAGCCAACATTTACTCTTCTGAGATAGAAGATATATATCAGCCAAGAAGGACTTGTCATTGTGCACCGTTTTTGTCGACTTTGCCAAGGCCTTTGATTGTCCCTTCTTCTTACCGACTATGGAATTCCATCTGAAGTTATCAATGCAATATGCTGCTTATATCAAAACTCCCACAGCTACGTATCAACGCAGGAAGGAGACACAACGCCTTTTCCCGTACATACTGGGGTTTTGCAATGTGACGCTTTTGCACCCCTTTAATGTTACCATCGCTCTTGACTACGTTCTTCGCGAGTCAATGATCTCTGAGGTGGGAGTAACTCAGAAACTTCGTAAGAGCTTTCGCCAGCCAGCTGTACATCTGACGGATCTTTACTGCGCAGACGACATTGCACTATTGTCTGAAACCATCTCAAACACCCATTCTCTTCAGTCCAATTTAGAGTCAGCTTCTTTAGAAGTTGGCCTTGCCATCAATCGATCAAAAACAAGGGCCATGCTTATTAATTCAAAAACCCGAGGAACAAGTAATCACCCTCGTCAGACGCAGTGGAGTTTATAGATGACTTCTGCTACTTGGGATCCTGGATGAGCTCGGTTGATAGCGACATAGCCGTCCGTAAAGCGCAGGCTTGGTCAGCCGCAAGCAAGCTGTCAAATCTATGGAAGGCTGAAAATCTAAGTAAAGAGTTCAAGACTAAAATATTTTGAGCCACGGTCGAACCTGCCATGTTATATGGCTCGGAAAGCTGGCCTCTAACCGCAGCCCAAGAACGCAGTCTTGATGGGACATACACTCGTCTCCTTCGGAAAGCTCTAAACATTTCTTATCTCTCTCTCATACTACCAACAACAGTCTTAACATCAACATGAGTTGATTACGATTTGCAGGCCACTGCCACCGCAGAGTTGATAACCCAGTACAAGTCGCCATGCTTTAGACCCGGTCGGAACCTTCAGACCAGTTGGGCTTCGCCGATTGACATATGTTAAATCGCTATTGAGGGACTCTAGGCTTCCAACCATCAAGAAAGTCTCAAAAGCGATGACTAACCGCTCAACTTGGAGGAAAATTAGCGGCAGCATGAGTTTCTATAAAGCTAATTATTTGATAATGTAATGTGATATTTCCATTGGAAGAACATCTCGAAATTTAGCTGAAATTTCACTTTAAATGAGTTGTTGAGTGAATGGTGTACAGGACGGTTAATAGTGTTAATTATTTCTTAGATTTAATGTGGTAAAATGAATATTTATGTTGCAGGTACTTGGACCCAAGAATGATGCGCCTTAACTTCATTTATCGTCAACTTAGTTTCTGTTGTCGTTGGTACATTTGAGCAAAGTGCCTATTTAAGTTATAGCAAACCTTCAAAAAATAGTATCTCTTATGTCTCATAACGTAACTTTTTACATGAAAAACGTATGTTTTGAATGCTGGGAATCAGTCTAGAACTTTAAGGACTAGGTATTTTATAATATTGAATGGAAGCAACCACGGTTCTTGATTTTGCTATCCAGCAGTACTTTTGGTGGATTGTAATCTATCTTCTCTGCGTATTCGTTAGTCTTAGCTGTTTCATCTATGTCAAACTTTTAGCAAAAGCCAAGACATACGTCACACTGCGTGTTGGGGACAGTTTGTTAAAAAGCCATGTGGTAAGGGGAAAAGATCCAGTATGGAACACTTTCTACCAGTTGTAAGTTTTCTTGAAAAGTGATTATTTATTTTGAAAGAAATCGTGACGCCATTTATAACTGGGCTGTCACATGGCAGTGCTTGCATATGCAGCTCCATCTTTTAGAACTAGTTCTCGGTCATTTTCGTTTGGTTTACTTTAGTTGAGGTTTGTGGTCGTCTTGTTGCTCAGTTCTTTGCTTGTGTATATGAAGTTCTTGTATAAATGGCCTGGATAGAGTGAAAGAACTTTGCGTTGAGCGTATTTTCGATTCAGGATTAGCTGAGTGGATTGACTAAATATGTTTACTGGAACATGTGTTGTTTGCTTAGTATGATCGATTTGGGTCCGAAATAATGTTTTTTTTTTAAATTATACTAAAGCATCTGTGTCACATAAAAAATGCTTTGACAATGATATGGTAGTGGCAGTGATCTAATAAGATGATGATATAATAAGTGCCGATGATGATATAATTTGTGATCTATTAATCTGATGATATAATAAGTGCCGATAGTCATGTTAGTTGTCGTGCGTCGGATTTTGTTTTTGTACGCTTTGCGTTGTCTAGCTTAATGTGTTTCATAGTGTCCCATTTTAAACTGTGTCTTTTTTTTCACTTGTCTAGTGAAGTCGACGACAGAAGTTCGGCGCTGGAAGTTGAAATGAAACAGCAGAATCTTTTCGTTGACACCCTGCTTGGTGCAGCTAAAGTTCCATTCGCAGAAGTTGTCACTGCCGCTAGGGTGCTATATTTAAGAAACTTCTTCTTATTGCAATGCTTTGCTTGGCACTTCGTTCAGCTTTGGTTGTCCCTGCCACGATGGCATTTCTGCCCTTCGTCGGTTTTGTTCATGTTTCCGAGCTCCTGCAATTGCTTGACATGTCGTAAATCTATGTTGTAACTATCCACCGCAGCTATGTTGTGCCTTGCCTAGGCCTTGTATCCGCTCTATATCTTTGCTTGGGTCGTGTGGGATTGGTTAGGGTGGCTTTCGCTTGAGTAGTCTGTTAGTCAGGAAACCAGCCAGTCAATTAGCACTGGAATTCACGGGACTAGGCAACGCAACAACAGTTTGACATCAAGAGTTCGCAAGTTAATTAACACACTGGTTTGTTATTAGTTCATCGAATAATATTCAAAGACCAACAGCTTTCTTCAATTAAATATTGGTTCTCGCATCTGAGCAAAGTATCTGGGCATTTTATTGAATCGTCATCTTTCCTGGAGGACTTACCTTCTTGAAATTTGTGTGAGTGAGGTTTTAGCAAAAATACGACTTCGTTGATACCTCAACTATGAAGGCACTTTATTATAGCCTATTTCACACCCATATGGGAAGCTTCTCTCCAAGCTTCAACAGTAAGCCGTAAGAGTTACTTGATTCTCAGATTTTCACGATCCTACGCCTTCATTATCTTCACAATTGCAAGGGCTTGACCGTCGAAGGCGTCATTAATGCTAGCTTGTGCCTTTTTATGCACGATTAGCGCCAGTGTAAACTTCCACAGCGTCTCTATCAATATAAGGCGCGTGGTCTCAACACTCGCGCGAAGAATGGTTAAAATCTAAGGATCCAAGCCAGACGAACAGAAACACATGGAAGTAAAAGCGTAAAGGCGAAAGTCGCGTCCTTATATAACCAACTTTCTAACGTCTATATTAGTTTCACTTTCTCTCATGAGAACCTTCAAAGACGACATCTTTCAAAAACAAAATAAAATCTTTACTTTTGGCTACGTATTCTTTGTGTGATATTTGATAGGCATAGCTGCGAACGTTTTATACACACAATCTCTTAATATGTCAGTTGCATTTCGTACGATTTAATTATAATAGGATGTGAATAGAACTTTGTTACATTAAAAGTGTGCTCGCAGTTGTGTAAACCATAGCTTCGCAATGAGATTTTCGTCAATTTGATGTTCGGACCTTTAATTCCGTGGATTATTAATATATTTGATCTGTACTGGCTGTTAGGAGAAAAGTCAAGGTTTGTTTTTATTTGCTCTGTGGTTGTTGTTGTTGTTGTTGTTGTTGTTGTTGTTGTTGTTGTTGTTGTTGTTGTAGTTGTTGTAGTTGTTGTAGTTGTTGTTGTAGTTATTGATGAATAAATGGATGTGCATTTTAATACGAGCATATCTGGAATGAGATTTACAGAAAATGTTTTTTTTTTAATGCTTAGGCTGGACCTGGCTCATGGCTTACGCTTTACAGCTGGGAAAACAATGACTGGATAGCGACGGAAAATCGACTGTTTTTAGATTGCCGTTTTGGCCTGCCGCGGGGTACACTGAAAGTTGCTGTTGGGTTTTCTTATGTTTTATTATTTTGTCTTTTTTTTGTTCTTTTTGCGGTGTGTCTGGTCTCTCGCATATATATATATATATATATATATATATATATATATATATATATAATATATATTTTATATTATATAAAATATATATTAGAATGGTCTTTATTTTTCGAGGAATGATTTTTTTTTTTATGGGGCACACTTGAATATTGTTTATAAGCATGAGTAAAAACTTCCCCAAAAATGTCAGCTAAATCTGGCAGAGTTTAGAGGTTCCTACCAAGCATATTAGTTGTCATAAACTGGGGTGACTAACGATTAGGGCGTGACATTGAAATTTTTCAAGAAAATTCTTGTCACCGCCACACTGTAAGTTTGTCAAGGTCCAGCTACAGCTGCGTGATTTTTTTAAATAGCAATGCACATACATGCACTTCATGAATCAGTAACACATGCTTTAAAGGCCTAGGGCGTATCGAGTTGAAAGCCTGCGCGGAAAGCCTGCGCGACGCACCCTTCAAGAACCGCCGAAAAGATGAGCTCCGCGAAATGGCCTCTTAATTATTTATTCAACACTGGTTATGTAAACTCATTAATTTAAGTTAACTTAATGACTGAGGAACATTTGCGTGCAGCTCTCGAGGGCCTGATAAAAAGAAAATTAGAACTTCCCATAGCGCAATCTTTCAAGTAATTTATTCCATGTGCCATCCAATTCGTAGGACTCTGTTTTGCCATGCTCTTCTAAACTCTCTGTTACCTCTTGGTGTTCTTTTGAATATATATTTTGGACTCGCAACAGTAAAGTATCGTATGATTTCTTAGCAATTGCAGTTTTGAGGTGTTCTGAGCATTAGAGGCGCAAGTGTAACTAGGTTCTTGCAACTGATGGAGAAGGGGCAAAATACCAAGGAATGTGTTCATCAGCAATTTAAGTCTGAATGAAGGTAATAACTTGCAAGGAGCGCCTGAATGTCCCTCATTGTGTCGCTAATGTACTTAGAATGGGCGTGTAGGTGCTGGCAATTTAATTGTATCCTGTTTCCAGGTTTGTGTAGTACGTTCTGCGTCATATATTACCTACTCGAGGTGTGTCCCTACCTTTTGTTTTTTACGAGAAATTATTTTTTCTATTTGTTAGTTTAACTATGTGTGGGTTTTGGGCGTTTCCCTACTAATTACCTTTTACGATGCATTATTTGGCTGACTAGTAATTTAATTGTGTGGCAGTTTCTTATATAAATGTGGGTTTGAAATCAGTAAAACAGTTCTTCGAAGAGTTCAAAATACAAGACCTACTTTAAGACCACTGGCCTTCTCTTCGAACCGATCTTTGTGAGACATCGCTCTGCATACCATTGGTAGGTATCGTCAGGTGCCTGAACTCTTTCAGCCCTTTCATTGTGCCTGCATAATTAATCAATATAATGTTATTACTTATTGTTAAGTTTCCCGGAGTGCGTTTTACCAGCTGTCAACCATTTGTTATCAGACTTTGACAAACAATAACACAATTTATCAATTATATTTGATGAATATGAGTAAGTGAGTAGTATTGAATACTGACTCTCTAATGGAAACTTCCATAACAACGGGCCTAGTGCATACTGGATCAAAGTTAATTGTTTTCTTTGTTTGTTTATGATTAAATTATAATTAGCCCAATTGTATAAGTTACTGTAATACATTATTATAAAACAAAAAGAGCAGCATATTTGGTATACGCACAGAATTATGGAGTCTTCGTAATATTGTTGTTTTTCAATCAAGCAAATAATTAAATAACTTGCAAAGTTGCTAGTTCAGGACTTTAAATGGACTTCTATGGTCTGTCACTATTAATTTAGTGCATATCGCAAAGCAAACATTGTCAGTTAGACACCTGAGTTTTATGCCTTTTGTTTAGAAATTACAATTTATTTGAATAATTTAAATTGGATCGTACCAGATAGAATCTGTTATCTTGAAGGAGATGGCCAAAGCTGGCTGTGGGACTTCAAGACCAACAACAAGATGAGAAGCTGACTTGTGGTGGATAGGCCAAATGTCGGAAGTTCTCAGCTCTACAAAGTTAACTTCAAAGAAAGAAGTGATGGGCTTTTTCTTCTTTTACAAGGAGGCAACCAATCAGACTGTTTGTGAAGCATCGCATTCATCAACTACTGACGTTCTTGAAGTGTGGGCTAAAGCCCAAATCCCGACTCGGTTAAAGAAACATGTTGAAAAAGTTGAATGCCTGTTCCGTGAATACAGTTAACTGAAGAAAAATAAGGAAAATACAGCGAAGCGCTCTGAAAACCTACTGAAGAGAGGCGAAAGTTATTCTTCAGACATCCGAAAGCGAACAAGATAATGATGTATTTGGTGAGCCATCAACAGGCACAAGTTCAACTAGAAGAAAACGCAAACGCACAACACAAAAAATTTTGAACGCCAAGTTAGCAGTATGTCTGGATATTGCAAAGGTCAGTGATAGAAACGCCGCACTAGTTCCTGACTCCAGCATTGCAGCACCTCGGTTATGACCCCGCAGATTTTAACATCAATCGGTCATCCATTCGAAGAGAATAAATGAAATGTAGAAAGGGAAGCAGAATTCAAGCCAAAAGTTCCCCTGACAATACTTAAGGATGGAAAATTATTGGAAGACATCCATTGTGCAGCAGTTGTGGACCCGCTCCCAATCCTCGTTTCTATACAAGGAGTTGACCAAGTTCTTTGTGTACCTAAGCTGCCATCTGGAACTGGAGAAGCTGCAGCGGCAGGTGTTTGTGATGCAACTGTAGCTTGGGGCATAGCTGATAAAGTCAAGTGCATGTGCTTCGACACTACTTCCTTCAATAGCGGTCCAAGAAATGGTGCTTTCATCCTAGTGGAGCAGAAACTTGACAAAGATTTGCTCTGGTGGGCTTGCCGTCATCGCATTTTAGAAATAGTCTTGGAGGCAACGTTTACTCTTTTTCTTAGCCCTTCACAGGGTCCAGACATTACGATGTTTAAAGGATTTCAAAGCAGTTGGGGATTTTTTGACCTGTCAAATTTTCAGGCATCGAGTTCGAATCAACTCGTGCGCAGTGCCGTTTCCAGCATTCAAATGAAATAATTGCATTTGCTGAAAACCAACTGCTACAGTTTCAGCCTCGTAATGATTATCGTGAACTGCTAGAGCTGACAATTATGTTTCTGGGAGGCGTTCCACCTCGAGGATGCTCATCCAAAGCTCCAGCTGGACTGCATCGAGCCAGATGGATGGCCAAGGCTATTCATTCATCGAAAATCTGGATGCTGAGAAGCTAATTCAAGATGTCAAAGGAAGAAGAGAAGGGTATAGCAAAAGTGTGTCTTTTCAAAGTGACTCTGTATGCCAAGGCCTGGTTTAGAGCGCCGTCAGCGCCATCCTCACCTCGTGTTGATCTCGAGTTTTTAAAGGAGATCGACAAATTCAAGGCACAAAATCATGCAGTTTCTCAAATAGCAATGGAAAAGTTTTTAGGACACTTGTGGTACTTGTCAGAAGAACTGATTGCGCTGGCGTTCTTCGATGGCGAGGTCTCCGATGACACAAAACGTCTGATGGTCAGTGCCATGCAACCACCGGGTGCAGAACATCCTTTGAAGAGGATGACTGTCGATCCTGCGCTGGTGAACACCAAAAACTTGGAAGATTTTGTCACCGAGAGTACTCATAGATTCTTCACCATCACCGGTCTGCCGTCAAAGTTCCACAAAAAAGATGTGAAGCTCTGGTCTGCAGATGTTGACTATCTATTGGCAAAGAACACTGTCAGTTGTATCAGAGTTGTGAATGACATTGCAGAACGTGGAGTTGCTTTAATGGACGAATACAGCAAGTTGCACACAAGCGATGAGGAACAGAAGCAGTTCCGTCTCTTAATTGTAAAGAAGTACCGCGAGCAATTTCTTGATCGAGCGAAGAATACCCTAGCCATTGAGTAACTAGACGGTTTTCGCCATTTCGACAGTTCAACAAAGACAGACCGTAATTGTAACAATATGTAACCGTTGCTTAAATGTGCTTCAATAAACCAATCTTGTTCTCTGTCATCATATTTTTCCTAATCATACGTATCGTAGAATATTGAGCAAGCGATCTTTCAGCGGGCACTTTTATAGATACAAGTCATTCATTCATGCGGTAGCGACCCCTAAAATTGATGTTATTCACATGAATATTTCAGTCAATTTTTTTTCTTAAACATCAACCATTCAAGAGGGCGCCCCAGCACAAATCTGTAAAAAAAATTTTTTTTGAATGAATAAGGACCAGCCTAATATATATATATATATATATATATA
>QQSS02223607.1:11419-22377 GCA_003687565.2 Craspedacusta sowerbii | reverse complement strand
CATACATACATACATACATACATACATACATACATACATACATACATACATACATACATACATAAATACATACATGCTTCGGTTTTCAAGATTAAACTCGCAACGTTACATTAAATTGAAAATCAATAGTTTGGTGCGACCTAAACCACCGAATACCGTACAGAGATGCTCATCTCACATGAGCACACAAATTTTGAAAATGGCCAAGTTAAGAAATTCACCAGTTCCTCCATTCCCACACAGGGCAAAACGCGCCTGGTTTGGGGGAATAGAGGAACTGGTGAATTTCTTAACTTTTCCAAATTGAAAATCCTAAAACATAAAACAACAAAAATCTCAGAGAAGCGGATTGCAAGCGATTCACGACAAAAAAGTCAGTTTCGATCGTTTCCTCTGGCAATAATGAGTTTGTATTAATCTAGAGCATGAAAACCAATCACTCACCCGAAGTAGGACCAATCGGCGCTGCGTGCAATGATTTTACTTTCTGACCGCATACAGCCGGAAGAGTGTAGTTGCTGAGACACTCCTAAGTTTAAATAAACGCTACTTTTAAATGGCTTTCTCCCTCTCTTCAGCGTATTTTCACTTAAGAAAACAAAGCAAGCTACGGGCAACGCGCGCGAATACAATCGACAACACACACAACGCACCTTAAAGGCTGAGATACCCTGGCCATCTAGCACTTTGGTGACGGCTTCAGCACAGGCGTGAAGTCCACACAGATGCTCAAACCAGCGAACGACAGACGGACACTTTGACTCTACATCTGCGGACAGCAAAGAGTTAGGAAAGCGTTAAACATTGGCTACAAGGCATTCAGTAAGCTCACTAAACTATCTGTGGACCAATAATTCGACGGCTGCTAGAACAGGCTTTATTACCCTTGCGTGATCTCAGATTAATGATGTATACTAGTTCAAAATCTTTAAGTGGGTTAGGGTCAGTTTCCCACCAGCAGGATCTCAGTCACGACAAAAATATCAGTTCCTTAAGGTCCAGGCAACTCACAAGAACGAACAAAAATATCTCATCTCGAAGATGGTTCATAAGCATCAACCAAACCAGGACCGACAACTTCAAGAAACTTCACAAATTTTCGCTAAAAAAAAATCATCAATTGAATAACCAAACTGCATCGTATATCAAAGGCAAACTATACCTTCTAGAAGCTTTTCGTTACGAAGAGCACCGTACACAGATCCCCAAAGAACCACATCGGCCAGTGTCATCTTGTCCTGTCATGTAAAAAGATAGACTTCTCCGTGCACTTTCGTAAACAGGGTATCTTCCACGTCTTATGCATCCCAAATTTTCTTGCATTTTCAAGTCAAAGACGCAAGAAGTAACATAGGCTGAGAAATTCTCCAAGAGCCTATACAGACTTCGCCTAGAGACGCGTCAAAGCTTTTTTAGGACTTGTTATGGACAGAGACGCACATCGATGTCTTATAGTGAATTCATTAGTTTCATTGTTGGTCTTCTGTCCACTTATCGAAAAGCACCAGATACGGACACAAGACCACTAGCATACAACCTATGTTTCAAAAACAAACAATTTCCAGACATCCTTCTTTTCCAGGTAAGGAACATAAAGCTAATGTCTGAGTCTTAAAACTCCGGCAAGTTCGCCTACTTGTTCATCTCGACAGCACTATAAACCCACGCAAAAGCACGCAGCAACGCAAATCACGGATTACAAAGCTTTTATTGCAACACATACATACCAAAACCAACATCGCGTATTTTAAGCGACGCGAGGGTAACATTTCTTTGAGCAAGACGCGCAATATAGCGCATATTATACAAAGCTAAAAAAAAGCTATCGGATAAGCAGAAAAAATTGGCGGAGAATAACACTTGAATAATTTCCCAAAACACGCGGAGCCCCGAGGCCTTTTTGCTCTGAGTATGTAGAAATGATTAGTTCCTAGATTCTACATGTTGCCACAATTTCGGTTCCACGTCCTGCTCAGCAGACGCTCTTGCAGAGCAAACTAACAACAACGATTTTCCTAACGGCACTTCCAGTTCATTCAAACTCGCAAAACATCGAACATGATGGCTAAATCCGTCCTTAACCAAACCAGAAAGCTTTACACCGATGTCACGAAGCATAGCATATGCTAGGCAATTCGCAAAAGGCATGCAAAGATTATTAACGCCACGCAATCTTTTTGGCTTGCAGCTTTCATTGCACCAAACCACGTATTGCACGCAGTACACCAAAACCAGAGGAGAGTCAAAGCAGCAACTTTTGTCATAAGCCATAAGCAACTCTCTCTTCCAGATTTCAATACAAAGAAGAACTGGTTCAGCGCAAATATTCGCGCAAAGCAATTCGGCAAAGCTATGCAAACACCTAGCACGGAGAAGACGAAGGAAAACAAATACTTACTCCAAGCACATAGGCGTTTGTTCCAATCATCTTCTCCAGTTGCAAGAGAGAGCTTTCCGCCGCCGCCGCGAGTACAGGATCAGGCTTATCCGAGCATACCAGCGACACCAGGTACGGGGTAAGAACAGGCTAAAAGGAGCAGCGATCATTTGACCCACAGTCTTGAGAATATAATACGGCGCATATGTGCAAAAGCGAGAGAAACGAGAGGAAGCAAAGCGCCATGTACTCACTGACAAACTGCAGCTATCCCATTCTAAGAGCTCATCAATTTTCCCTGTCAGGTCACCAGGAACCATCGACTTGTGCGGCTGGCTAAGTAAGAACCTAAAGAGGAAGGCTTACGTGAACTCATGAACTTGCCGTGGTAAGCGTCGTCGAACACAAAACTAACATACCGACATTCATTATATATATATATATATATATATATATATATATATATATATATATATATATAATTTCATGCGCATCTGGACTAGATAGACTACCTGTAATCTGCATGGATAGACTCTAGAATTTTGAAACGTGTTTTATATGACGTGGCGAATCTAATTTTCGATGAAAATTGTAAAAAGCACATTTCAAAGACTAGCACTTATGCAAACGATACTTCAGGCAGTAAAGTTTGCACAAAAAGCATTTTAAAAATCATTAAATCTCGAACCCACGGGGAATGATAGAAAAAAAATCTTTCCACAAGTTCTTATTGCGCAACGCACTGTAGTACTGCCATAGTTCCATAGGTAAACACTCCTAGCTAAACCTGCACAAGAGCCGAGCATTTTAAGAAAACAGGCAAAATTTAAGTATGGACAAACCTGCAAGCTGCATTGGTGCTTTGCAGGTATTCTCCGTGACCGACCTCCAGCACAGGAAGCTATATAAAAAAGACCTATTTTCTTACTACCTTGTACACGTAGAAAATTTACATATTCAATTGAAGAAAGAGTTCATAGGCGTTGAAAATCCAATAACCAGAAGTTTTAGTAACCTTATTTATTAGAAATCTAAAATTTAAAACTTTCGAACCCTATTAGAATGCATACATTTCCCGTCAGAAAGCAAGTTCTCTAGAATTGAGCTATAGAACGTAGGCGAGACTATTTTTTGCCTTTAGATTATCGTTATTCCGCAGTCTTCGCTTCACTGGTCATAAGTTGCTAACCTTAACAACGTTGATTCTGAGGAGGGGAAACTTGGTGCCCAACTCATCAAGGAGGCCCATGCTCACTGCTTGTAAACAACCATGTGCGTGCATTAGTTGCTTACTTTGAATATCGGTACAGTGTGTGTGTGTGTGTGTGTGTGTGTGTGTGTGTCAGCGTGTGCGTGTGTGTGTGTGTCAGTATGTGCGCGTATGCGTGTGTGTGTGAGTGTGAGTGTGTGTGTGTGTGTGCGCGCGTGTGTGGTCGAGCATGCGTGTGCGCCAGCGTGTCCGTGTGTGTGCGGACGTCGAAAAGATCGCATATCGCCAGTTGTGACCGGAATAGTTGGTCACGCTCAGTTCGGTGGAAGAGCCATTGGGCCTACTATGATAAAAACTAAGCCATCCGTCTCAGTTCGTTAGAACGATAGATCGTAAAACGTAATCGTTTCTTTCGAACGAAATTCTTCAAATAGTTCGTGTCTTGACTTATCGCGGGTTCCAGCCAAAAGTATAAACGTCCAATGACACAACGCCCGCAATCATCACTTATTCATTATAGTGACTTAGTGGTAGTCCTATGTCTACGCGTAAAACAGCAGGCAAGAGAGGGGGGCTCGTGTACTTACACGCTCTGAGGCAAACAGTTAATTGCAGACAACAATACCAACTGCAGACGACTACTTTTGGGAAGGAGAGCATTTGAAATACATAGCGATGTGATCCAAAAAAATGTGAAAGTGCGTGATTTAAAAACAAAAACTAAATTTGAATGCCACTTAACATCACCTCCGCCAGTTGATGACGAGTTTCTACCGTAACGATCCATGTAGCGTCACGAAAAATTTTATGTAAACGCCACAATTCCTACTTTAAATTTTTGGAAGCGAAAATTTTTAAATCGTTTTGGATGAAATCATGTGTCCTCATTAATTCAAAAAAAAAAAAAAGAAGAAAGAAATGAAGGCATTCCATGCAAGCAATCCTAAGAACCTGCCGAAAAGTTGCTGCTCTCAACTACTTCGCGTACTTGGGGACTAAGAAAAAAAAAACAGCTTTTAACTTTGCATACGTCGAACCTGCTCATCGGATCTCATACGAGATCTCCAGTCCGTTGGTTCCGAACATGAATGAACGAATAACAGCACGCGTCTTGTAACTAGCTTAGCGTAAGTGATCATAACTGCTCCAAAGTTCTCCTTAAGATACTGAAAAGCCTCTTCCCCCGGGCTCAAAGCCTTTCCACAATTCTTTAAAAATTCCAGTTAAATTCGAAAAGGCGGAAGATAGATCTTTAGTGGGCCTACAAGGGGTCGAGGGAGTACATTGCGCTTGCCGAAAACAAAGTAAGATCGAGGTCATTTCTTCCCTTTAAGCATGTCTTGTCCTCAAGATTGTCAATTGAGTTTTTTGATCCATTGAAACGATTGAAGGCAGTCAAATTTCTTTCCGACGATCCATTGCGTGAGAGGCTGCCCAGAGCGATATGTTGCGCAGCAAACATAAAGGGGCCCACTTTCATCCTGGCCACCCAAATGGTGGCCAAAGCAGCTTCTAAAAATGCAGCCTTGAGTCTCTACGCTAAATTCTTTATTTCATGCTTTGTAATAGACTTTTCACAAATGTAACAAAAAATTGCCCATACGATTAACGTAAGCTCGAGTCGGTCTTTTCTTTGTGATTAACAATTAAACTTTTTACGGAAAAAATTAAGACCCCACAATCTTCAAGATGCCGAGCAACAAGCGCTCTGACTTGGAGAGACACCAACCTAGAAGCAGCCGTGATTATCATAATTGCGTGACAAATATGCCTGGCAAGCAAGGCACCGAGCAATTGAACTTGATCGCAGCCACCCATATCTATAAATTGGACAGCCGTCTTCGCAAGAGTCTTTTATTGGCTATTACCATACCGTCAAGCTACCATTTAGTCCTCAATCTGCGTTTGATCATACCGACATGCCGCAAAGGTCAATATGGCTGCGGCTGCACGCCAGGATACTTAAATTATTTGCCTTAGAATAAACTTTTTGAATTTATAGAAAACTTCTACTGCTTGAGGTTTGCTCGAGATTGTTAAGGAAAGGGTTAGGGTTAGGGTTAGGGCACGGATTAGTATTATGGTAGGAGCTTGGGTTTGGGTTACAGTCACTCTTACCCAACAAATAAATATATAAATAACATGCGAGCCAAAGCTTCTCCTTCAGTAACAACTTGTAACTGCCGCGAAATCACGTCACATCAGCCCAATCGCAATGACGTGCAAACAAACAAAATTCGTAATAGTAATAACGTCAAGTAATATAATAGTGATAACATCAAGCTGTTTTACTAATTGCGTGATTTCACGAATCGGAGCATCTTCTTATCTTCCTAGCAAGAAACACTAAGTGTAATAGTCACGAGCAAAGTTAGCATGCCATGAGCTCATTCTAGCACAATCTATCACGGCCAAAAATCACCCAAGCAAACTTTTGCTTTCAGGTGGATATCTGTTTCATTACACAATCAGCTATGCGCCTTGCTAGAACATGTGACTGATAATAACACACGTACCTGCTTAGAAATAAGGTTGCCTGGCAATGTCTTGATTTCTAGAACAAAAGAGAATTTCGAATTTATATCCCAACAACCCACTTCAATACAGAGAAACGTCACGTATCATATAGGCAAGCATGCCACATCAAAAGTAGAGGACACTTTAAAAATAAATTTAGCAAAAGCTTTCTTATGTCGCTATAAAGGTATGACAAGGAATGAGTGATGAATAGGTTGAATGATGAAATGGACCACACCTGTTGTTTATTTTAGTAACCCTTAGCATGATTCACACACAGAGAAGGCATGGCATCAATCAAAACAATATCCTAGACAATATTTAGCAGGTCACAGCAAACTGCAACCCTTCCTGATATGCACTTGACTAAGGCTAATATATACATATATACATTTATGTGTATATATATATACATATATATATATATACCCACATGCAAAAACATATAGAAAGCCAAGAAGTTAAAATTATGTTGATCAGGTTTCACAACCATGGCCAGTTAAGTTTATCCACAAAGCCAAAGGATCTGCTGCTACTCCTAATATGTGCAAAATTTAAAGCTGGATCAAACAAGGTTAGTGACAGAGTGATAGAATCAAGATGTATTGCCTGTTCCACAGGTTAAGCTTCATTGGACGGAAATGCATTAAGAAGCTAAGTTGAATCACAACTACTTTACATCAATCACAGAGCTCAAGCAACACAAGTCAAGAGAAAAGTTGAATAGAAATTGCTGGCTTCTACTGCTCTTGTTCGTAGGTTTCATGCTGCAAATGCTTCCCCGAGTATTGATATTCTTGCAGGGCCAGTACGAAAATGTTGTTTTATATACACAGAAAAACAACACTAAGAAGCTTTGGCAAGTGTGACTTAAACAGAGCATCAAACCTTTTTTTTTTTATCTACCACTTACAAATAACTTTCTCCATTCACTTCTTAGTAGTAAGACAAAGATTTCTCTTCACACATAAGTAATTTTTTAACTTAAATTAAGAGGCAGACTTTCAAAGAGATCGCCATAAACATTAAGAGAGTGTAACAAATGCATTTCTAAAACCTACTGTCTTTCTTGACAACTTCCATAGCAACAGGGAGATCACTGAGATGGCTAGCTGCCAAAAGCTTTATAGCAAAGGGATTTCCTTTATCATAATACAACTTAATGCTTCCATGCATGCTACAAGAAGTAGAAGATTGACTCATTTTTTGGAATGCTCTTGAGGAGATAACTGCAATGCCAATGAATGTTGGCTTGTTAGGCAATATTAATTGCCAACACCGACTTAAAGATGAAATATTAAGTTGTCGACCAACAAATAGCTGTAAAGCTGCATGCATGCAGATCTAACAGGGCTCTTCAGCTTTGTTGCCTAGTAAAAGAATATATAATAAAAGGAGTTAATCATTGAGCTTCCCAGCAGCAACAACAACAAGAACGACAACAAGAACAGCAAAAACAACAGATTTTATTCCACTTAAATCTAATGCCCATGGTTCTACTTATTTATATGCTTTACAGGTTTACAGAGAGGGGAAAGAGATTGCTTTAGCTTTAGCACACAAAAAGGTATACGAATGAAAGGGAAACAAGCTTGCGTAGACCATTAACATGTCGCAACTCGCACGCAAACATCTCAATTTAAGGACAAAAGGCAACATATAATAAACAAAAAAGTAGAAACAAACTTGCTAGAAATATCAAAACCACTTGAACATGGAATAATAAAAGCAACATCAGCGTCAAATCCATAGATTTAAAGCCGAGTACATAGACAATCAACAATTTATAGCTAATTTCAAATCAACCAGCGAGAAAATTGATGCTACAAAACATGTCTCTCATGAGCAGTAAACCAGAGTTGAGAAAACTCAGAAATGAACACTTATCGCTGCACACCCAACACCAATTTAAACCAAGTTAAAGCTCCAACATGCAGCAAGGAGCACGAAAAACCCCACTGGCAGTGAGATTAAAACGAATATTTAGCAATAAACATACAAAACATGACAATCTAGGACGAAAACTAGGCCCCTTGGCAAAGGACCGCAACAACGATGGGTTAGTTGCATCATATCCCTTGTAGTGCCACATGGTTGACCCCGTTGTGAGTGCTGAAACCGTGGTGATGACCTGCCCGCATTGATGTGCGAGCAAATTCGCCTAGGCCAGACTATATTCACCGTTACATAATCTCATCATGAGATCAAATGAAAATGAATACTAAAATCAATAGTTTTTAGGGTGAAAGTGGAGTGCAGACACCATGATTTTGCCGTTGCTGCCATCTGATTCCTACCTATATTACCCACGAGTCCTACAAACTTTCTTATTCATTCGTACAGATTTTTGCATTCCTTAACTTTGAAATTCAGCGGCAAAGATTTGTGCTAAAATGCTCTAAATTGACATCGGAAATTAATAAATTCATTCATTGAAAAAAAAATATTTTTGACCTAGCCTGTGATTAAAACCTAATAGTGAAATAAATTTTCTGCCTATTATGGTCGCGAAGCACATCTAGCGACTTTGGTTAGCATGCGTAGTTCTGATTGTAATTCCGAGGGCTTAGTTTTGATGGAGGTTTGATTAATATCAGAGAAAAACAAGATGCCACAAAGGATAAGAGCTGCTACTTTTTTCTCTGCTGATTCCATTTGGACAAGATACCATCGTAAAATTGTAATAAAACCATTTTAAGAGGTCACTAGCGTATACACCGACCCGTCTGAAGTCTCAAGTCTATCTTCCTTCCACTCTTAAGAAGATCTATGAGCGTTTTTCTCTTTTGAAAAGTATTACACGAGGTTTTATGCTGGCTCCTTTCGTCTCTGGAAAGGAATATGTCGAAATGTGTCTGACCAAATAAAAACAGAACCTTACACAAAAGGTTTTCCTCAATTCATCATAGCTACCTCTAAACGCACACGAACTGTTGATGAACACTTAGTTCAATCGTTAGCTACAAGAATAACGGCACATCAACTCAGCGTAATTTAAAACGGGGAGGAAGCTCCTAAATATGCAGTGTCCTTCTAAGAACGTTTGTGTGGAAGGAACGCTGTTCCATTCTGTGGAATGATCGTCTCCATTTTAATTGATGGTTTGTGTTTGGTACGTTCCACAAGCCTGCGGAGGTTGGGTTTCTGCGTCAATTGAACAGACTCGTAGAACCCAAGTGCAAAAAATGCCTGATAAAGACCACCTAATATTACGCCTGCACCTACACTTGGGTTGCATGCGAGTCCTCGGGAATATGGACCACTCATGGCTGTTTTTTGTTACCTTCATATGGAATGCCTTGCATCGCTTGATTAAAAGGATGTGCCCTGAAAGAGAAAAGGCATCAAAATAACCGAAACGCTGAACACATGCCATTGCTAGTAGAAAAGACAGATTCTAAATTAAAACATTGCTTTTGCTGCACCGCAACTCTGAAGATACTATAGTACACACTATCTTCGTGCTCCTCTTGTAATACCTTAAGATTGTCAACTAACCATTCAGCAAACATTAAAAATTGCTTGTCCTATAGTTCAAGAAGCAGAGTAAAAAAAAAACACAACGACAACAGTTAGATCTGAATGCAAGTTGTATATGAATATTATATAGATTTAAGACTTGAATGTATAATTAGCATTATCATACATGGCAGGGCAAGTATAAAATTTGATTGCGGGTGTCAAATAGTGCATACAAAAATCAAGGCAGAACATCTTAACTTGTTCAAAGACAGTTAGCTGACATAAAAGTACATAGAGGAGCTAAAAGATATTCGTTATGCAAATCAGACGAAGATTTATGGTACTGCATGTGCATGCTAAAGGAAAAATTCACTCCCCAACCCCCCGTAAAGAAACCACTGATGCAAAGTTTCAGATAGTTGAGAGTAGAACCAAAAAAACTGAAGTAAGTCACCAGCTATCTCACTTAAAAACTAAAAGCAAAAGATATTAAGTCAAGAGTACTCTGACCATTTCTTGAAGCCAGCAAATAAGGATCATCAAAGGTTATAAAGATTTTAAAATCTTATTCCTTTATACTAGGGATGGAACCGGAAAGAACACATAATATTGGTATCCCTCCAAACCTAAAGAATTTAATTGGTGTTTACTTTAATATTAATCGCAGTGCGGCCCCAGATTTTCTAAGACATTGGTGATACATTTTGTGCAAATACCCTGAAATTGTGGGTTTTCAGGGAATTAAGTGAGAATAGATCAAGGGCATTGAGGCTAAGTAATGGAAAAACAAGTTTTAATATGCTGAATTTGAACTTGATTCGTGATTTTACTCGACACTTGTGAATGTTATCCTTAATGTATTTTATGAATTGTGGCACGCGATGCTGAAACTTGTCACAGATGTGAGCAAGGCAGCTAGAATAAGCTAATGACGGGTACAAGCTGGCTCAAACTACATGCTACGGCAAATCTGCGACTATTTAATTTGAAACGATTCGCAAGAAAGCGTGAGACCTTCTGAAATCTCGTAAAAGAAATAAATATTGCAATAAATAATTATTTTTATTTCTGATTATTCATTATCTGTATTGGATCAAGGTAAGGGCAAGGATCGTCAATATGACAGTAATCCAATAATTTGCGATTAACGAATTAATGGATGATAGCGATTCTCCACCGGCCCCCGCCCACAAAAGAATGTCAGCGTCGCAAGTCAGGAGCATTGTAAAAAAAATCTTATTTTGGCTGCAAAAAGTGGCAAGATAGTAGAATCGATTTATGTCTTACGATTTCGCATTTGTTGTTTTCGGTGCAATGGTGAGAGAGAGTGAGAGTGTGAGAGAGAGAGGGAGACAGAGAGAGAGAGAGAGAGAGAGAGAGAGAGAGAGAGAG
>QQSS02223607.1:0-11409 GCA_003687565.2 Craspedacusta sowerbii | reverse complement strand
GGGGGGGGGAGGGGGGGGGGGAGGGGGGGGGGGGGAGGGGGGGGGGGGGAGAGGGAGGGGGGGGGAGGGAGGGGGGGAGGGGGAGGGGGAGGGGGGGGGGGCGGGGGGGGGGGGCGCTAACTTGATGGGAGTCGGTCCTTGATCTTTCGTAGCGCCGGCTTCCGGGTATTCTGAATCAGACCTATAGACTTTGGCCGGTATGTCTGTTGATCAAGATGGTCGCTACTGTCTGGCACTTGGTCCGTCTGGGAATTCGCCAGCCTCTAGCTCCAGTTTTATCGATAAGAAGTTTTTCTCGTATTAGTGCCTGTTGTCAAGACCGCTTATGGTAAGTATATATATATATACTTATATATATAATATATATATATATATATATATATACTATAATGATTATATTCGTCAATGATCTTCAGCTCGGATAGAATCTAGCATCAGAATTTCTGAGATTTTGACAGTTTACAGGTATTTGAAGTTGAAGAGGAGGTTGGTCTGCCTAATAATGATTAGTTGATAAAACGGAGTGACCAGTGGCTGTTGGGGTTAAATTTGGGTGACTGCAAGGTTCTGCTAGTTGTTAATCACGCATTGAACAATTATAAGTCGAGGAATAAATCTCTTCGTCATTCGCTACTATAAGCGGTTGAGACGGGATATCCTGCAATACCGTACTAGTAAGAAATCATTCGTTAAGTCCTAATCTTGTTGTTGAACAGCAGATTTAGAGGAATTTCTTTCGTAGTACTTCAGAGAAACTTCAAAGATCTGGATAATGATTTTTATTGCTGTATAAGCTCTATATTCTTCAAAACTCTTTGTTCAATATTGTCCCTGCACTTAAAAAAAAAAGACATCCAGCGCATAGAGAATTTCCAGGGAAATTCAACAAAGCTAGTTTGTGGTGTTAAGAACCTGAATTACTAGGATTTTTATCGCCATTGGTTTCTGGGGTTTACTAGGAAAATATTTGCTGTGTAAACCTCTTAATTTTAGATGTTTATTTTATAGATAGATGTGATATAAAGCTAAGCAACTTTAAAAACTCAATGCGTTAGAACTAAGCATGTACATTTTATGCTTAATAATTGAATTGCACAGTAGCCAATGTTTGCATTGGGAATTAAGTGGGCTGCCCCTGCTTTTTGTAATCTTTTTGCGGCCATGTTGTTGTATGGATAATTTTTACCTGATTTGTTTATTTCTAGTTCGTGCACTTGTGGAAAGTCATCTGTGAACCCCTTTCATGTAGTCATTAAAAGGCGCACTTTGTTTGGCTTCTCATCGGCAGAATCATTTACAAGTAAAAGCAAAGAATATTCAGAGAAGCGTCTTATAGGGTAAGGTAAGCCTTTTAATTTAGAGCAAAACTTCTTTTGTATTGTATGAGCATTACCTGGCCACCCGTGCTGGAAATTTCACTTACAGTTGGTATTAAGTGATTACCCTGGATGTTGCTGACATTCTTTGCAGCCACCACTGAGTTTGACCATTAAAAGTTAATTGTGCATATTTGTTATGCTGGTTGTGAGTTTTTATTGTATCCTGCTTATTATTTCAATAGCGTTTGAAAGACTTGTTATTTGTTCATGTTTGCTTGGGTGTGGTTCAGTGTTGTTCTGTTTACCTCTTGTTAGCAATCATGAAAATGTGATCCGTGTTCCTGATGTTATACCTGAACTGCTTGCTATAATTCTTTCTACTGTTCCGTGGTGCTGTTAGACTGCTGTTTATTTTCACTTGATCTGCCTGCATTTAAGTGTTCCCTTATTCAATGAGTCTATAAAATTTTAGTCGGTACATAATCTGACATTGTCTTGCTTAGAATTTAGTGTGGTTATTTGTCTGTGTGGATGTGGTGGGTGGGGGTGTGGACGTTGGTCGTGTCATGCGGCTTCTGTTTGGCTTCCTCAGTTTACAGGTCAGCCAGGCCAAGGGCATCTTGATTACAGATAGTCGAGGATACTTCGGAGCTTGTTAAGTATTGACTAACCTATTCATTTCTTTTGCACAGATTGAACCAAAAATTTAGCTGTGCTGTTGGATCTGCTTGTCTGTGTCCAAGCCACACTTTTGCTCTCGCAATTTTTTTTCCTGCTCTCTTCAGGTACTCTAAGGAGCAGCTATATCATGTTGTTGCCAACGTTGATGACTACAAGTACTTTGTGCCGTGGTGCCGCTACTCGCACGTTTTTGATGCTACGGAGACCCATGCAAGGGCAGATATTGAAGTCGGATTTGGACCGCTTTCCGAGAGATACACCTCAGTTATGACGTTGGTTAGGCCAAACCTTGTCAAGGTAGTTGGACGTTGGCCTATATGTTGTTGTTGTTTTTTAAGTAAATTTTTAAAGTAGATTATTTGTTTATTTGCGTACTGAAGTTTATGCTCTCTGTTGGGCACGAGTAACAAATTTAGGAATTTTTAAGAAGAACAATTCATGTTTATTTTTTTGCGTTTGGATCTTTTATATGTATACATATATTTTGGCAAATGGTAAGTATTCTTATAGTAGATGTTATCTTAACTAGATTCATCTGTGTTAGTGTTTTCACATAAGAAACCAATAAGAAATAACCGTAAAATGTGCCTGTGCGTACGTTTTCCAAAGTTTCTAGTTTATCTCTGTTTCGATTGAAAACATATCATCACGCAGACTGATGGGCCTTGCAGATTTTGTACCTTCAGCATTTTCTAAAATTGTAGTGAAGCTTGTGTCACTCATACGCAAAAAGCTCGGAAGCAAGTCTTCCAAAAACTTGGCTATTGTCAGCAACTCAGGATTTTTCGCTATTTAATTTTTTAGTTCTTAAATTTACATTCCTATTTTTGGAGCTCATCTTTTCTGAAGGGATGGATGACATGATCGTCGATTTTAGGCCAAACCGTACATCCCGATTAGACGCGACATCCTCCGAGAAGGATCTTGCCCGTTTACGATCGAATGCCATACGTGGTTTGATTCTGGCCAGGGCAGGACTCCAGCGTAGAATCTCCCGCAATGTAATCCCTGCTCCTTAACCTCTTGGCCACAGCGCTACACGCTAGCGCTTCCTAGTAGAATGTTGGATCAGCTTGTGTGGTTGTGGAGCGAGTGTTGCCATTAAATGATGTCATGAAATCCTAGATTTCCTTCAAAAGATCGGATTCATAATTTTGTTGGAAATTTGTTCTCGTAAGCGGATGTTTGTTTCTTTTTAATCCTAGTCTGACTGCATGGATGGCAGTTTGTTCAACTATTTGAATTGCGTTTGGAAACTGAGCAATGGCGTTCCCGAAATTGCAAACTCGTGTTGGCTGGATTTCTATGTAAGTGGAAAGTGTTTATAAGGGTCTTTTATTCACTATTTTGTATGTGTTTGTATTTGTATTTGTATTTTTTAACATGCATATTAACGCTGCATGATCCTCCTGCAGCAAGCAGACCCCTCTCTCGATTCTTCCCGATTGTTCTGTATCTATTCGTTTAAGGTTGCCTTCGAGTTCAAGTCCCTGTTCCACTCGCAGCTGTCCACCATGTTTTTCGACGAAGTTGTTAAGAACATGGTGAAAGCGTTCGAGACGCGTTGCACGACACTGTACGGGCCTAGTAGTCTCCTGCACACGGAATACGATCCCAGGTATCGGCGCAGGAAGGAGACGCGGAGAAGAAGTTCACCAACGCCTAGTAAGTGTGCAGCATGACCTTTCCAAACGTTGTCCCATAGTCGAAATGGTTTCGTTTGGAGCTGAGTTTTCCAGACTTGTTTGTACCTTCGAGATTGTGTATTCCAATTTTTGGGATCATATGTGAGAAGTGTTTCTAGAGACTGCAATCGCGCAACCTGTGTCGGTATGTTCTTCACATCGCGTAGTCTTAAAAGTATGATTTGGGTCCTGTGCTGGCGGCTCTTTTTCCTTGATGGATCCCATTATGGGCTCTGCTGGCTAGTTTTTCTTGTTTATGTCCCTTTTTCGACTTCAAACACCCGCTATAGAGTTGACGTGACAAATATTCACTTCGTAGAACTGCGTGCATCCGCACTTGACCCCGGTTCTTTTTAGAGTGGCCTTAGTGAACCGGTCCGATTTGTGAGCTCCTCTGATTAGCCCTTGTATCTGATTGATAAAATGGAAACTGCGGCCGTGTTTAAGGAGTTTTTGGGTTTGTGCAGATAACGATCTAGGCAATATGCTTTTAAAATGAGCAAGCTTAGCATGTTAAAATTCTTTGATATTTCATTTTCTCCTCCAGCCGACTCTGGCACGAGGTAGCGAAGACGTTCGTTGACTTAGGAGAGGAAGATGGCTTCACCTGATTATCTCACCCGTCCTGCAGTTTGTCCTCGTTGTGAAGTTCGTACTTTCTGTCAATGTTTTCTTGTTTGCGTTAACGCGCTGTTTATTTGTTTTTGTTTTTGTTTGTTATATTGAGTGTCATGGCAACGTTCTCTGGCGTTTTCTCCGCATTTGCAACTGAAGCCTCAGATGGGAGAAAATGTGATTACAAAAAACGATTGAATTACACCGCAGTTATTGACTTACTTAGCTACTCCGTGGTATTCGACTGACATGCTCGCTACAGATGTTAGTATCGCTTTAATTTTCTCCTGGGGTTTATAGATATAATTTTGTTTTGGTTGCCGTTTTTTTTTTTTTTTTTTTTTTTTTTTTTTGTTACGTTTGTGTGGTACTTTTCGTCCGAACTGCATTGACTGCGAGAATTAGTTCTGCTGTTACTGTAGCGGCGATTCGAAGCAATAAATGAAAATACGAATAGGATGAAACTATCGGGTAGCTATAGCACTCCTCCTACCAAGCTTAGTTGTTGTTTTCTCAAAAATGGCTGCTGATAGTTACCTCTTGTTGACCTGCGCTCTCCTCCACGTTTTGGTGCGAACTAATGAACGCCCGCAATTCGTAGATGTGTGGCACTTTCAAATGTTTCTCAATTCTTTGGTATTTCTTCGCGTAGCATAGAGATTTCTTATTTATAGTAGATCGCCATGGGTCAGCTGATGCGATATTTTATCTGCTACCTTTCTTCTAAGCGTTATACTACATTGAAATGTTCTCGCGGGTGATAGCTACGGACATGGTTATTCAGACCCTGTGGCTGCGCTGAATGAGTTTGACCTCGTCCATACAATCTGTCATGACAGAAAATCAATCAATCTAGGCTACGTCATTCCTGTGAAGAAAAAAAAAACACGCAAGAAGCTTAGTGCAAATACAAGTACAAGAAAATGCAAGAAGCAAAATATTGCAAAAGATGAAAGTATTGAAAAAATATAAGAAGTGTCTGTTGCAGAGCAATTATTCTTAGACAAGTCCAGACAAGACAAAAATCTCTTTCCCTAACCAGAAATATATCAAAATAAACCACTCAATGGAAAGGAGGGTTCTTCTTAGCATATCCAATCAGAGTGGACTAGCGTCCCCAAATACTCCTCAAGATACTTATGCGTCATTAACTTCAATTATAATCTACAAAATCTCAATGACAATTAACTTCAATTACATTAACTGCAATACAAAAATGAACGTTCAACACAAAATCGCTCCACAGGTTCTGTCATACTTATGACAAAATGTGGGTCAAGCGAGTTATCAAGACAATGCTTTGTAATTGACTCTTCATCAAGCAGATACGAACTTCGCGTATGCCGCTGTACATGCCGTTCCTTAGTACAGTACCAAGGTTTATCTCCAAGTTAATGAAGGTAGTAAGGATGCGTAGGCCATTTAATGATCCATCGCCGTAACTAAGGGTTATGTCTTCGGCAAGTGGAGTTTTCTACTTCCGTCAGCTCTTGCGTTTCTAGAATGTGATCTCACGGAGTAGAGAAATCTCAGGGACAGCGGCAAGTCATCATTTTTCCAGTCATACTTAAACAAGCGTTTATTCAGTTTTATTAGATCCACGCGTTTCAGAATTTGCGCTTGGGCCAATAGGTTGGATGTTGGGATGTGAAAGACTGAAAAGGTAATTATTCTTATCATCAGCACCTATATACGATATAGTATTTGTAGAACATTTTTACTAGCAAAACCCCATAAACGGGATCCATACGTCAGGTAAGGATAATAAACGACACGTAAGGGTGTCACAATCGACACATTTGTAGCTACTCTAGTTAAATGCCTTGTGAAAGCTTTGTAATACTTGGCTTCCTTGTCAAAGAGGCGTCAATCAGGACACCTAAGTACTTAACCTGGTTAGACGAAAATAATTTTGTTCCTCTTAGGACAATTGTGAGTCGAAAGCTTTCCAGCTACGTGGCTTAGAAAGGACAAGGTCAGTCCTTTTTCCATTCAGTGTGGCGATTTTCATGTAGCCAGTTTTTAAAAAATGAATAAATAAAGAAAATCTTTATTTAGAGACTTAAGGATAACTTTGAACTTGGAATAACCTATCGAATTCGTGCGACAATGTAGCAAGTGACTGATGGGCAGGGCCGGATCATGACCAGTTGGAGCCCTAGGCCCAAAGCATTTCGGGGGCCCCCGGGTTATTGAACCCTACCTCCGAAAATTCTCCACAAAGATTCTCATATCACAAGATCCCCAGGATATACACTGACAAGCCTCTCAGAACAGCTTTACTTGTGCGGCGGAAATGCTTTAAAATTTCGTCTTACATAGCCAAGATGTAACATGCACGCCATTGCGCAACACGTTCCACCAACCTGGTGAATCAAACAGACAATACAATTACCATTTAATGTATGAAGATATTTGATGGTACTCTATGAAGTGGCCAACCTTACCTTCTGGAGTTTCACGCCATACCAGCAGAAATATTTGCGTTGGACTATTGACTGCTCTCCGAGTATTAAAGTTTGCTCTTTTGCACTGGCGAATAAATTTCTGGAAAAATAGCGCATACTTGAGCTCTTCCGTCTTAATGGCAAGGCGTGCAGCCTCTAATTTGGTTTTCCCATTTTAAGTTTGAACTTCAGCGATATCATATAGAGCTTCTATCATGCAGAGCTTGTTGATTTCCAATGTGCTTTCTTTCTAGTTTCTGACCGAGATTTTAGTTCTTCATCACAACCATTTTTTTAAAGACATCCCCATCGATACATTAAGATTAAGAAAAAAAATTGTAAATCGGCTGGGCAGTCGAAAAGCAATTCATTGCCATTGCATCACAGTCGACAGCATTACGGCCAATAAGATTTAGTGATTGCCGAAGACAACGAAGAAGGACGACAATTTTCCTCCAAGATCTTTTGTTGCATACCTTCATAACAACCAGACATGTTAGCAGCACTTATCATAGGACTGTCCAAGACACTTAGAAAAATCTAGCTTGAACTTCTCACGTTAACGATGCATTAATTTTAGAGATATTCTTGCCCTTCTGTGTGGCTTTCTAACGCTAAAAACGTACAAGCCAGTCAGCTGACTTCCCATGCACTATTGATACATGTCTTTTATGATACACAGCTGATATACGTGCGATAGATCAGTTGTTGAATCACATGATGGGCTAGAGTATCAAGCAGAGCGTATTACATGCATGATAGTGTTGTGAAATTTATCACTCATTATTTGAACGAGTTCATTACACATTGATATTGATAGGTATGCCACACTGTCTTTCTCAACACTGCGATATTTAGAAATAGGACTTGCCAAAAATAGATCAAATTCAGCTTCAAGCTCCAACAACTCCAAGTAATTACCATTCCGCTATGATTCTAATTTCTCGTCAGCTTATCCACCACTCCATGCTCTGCTATTGCTAACAAACTGCAATACGTTTCTAGAATGGGCAGGTTATAGTAATTGCAGCTGGCACCACTTATGTCTAAAGCAGATAATTGATGTGCATGCCAAATTTAACGAAGGTCAGAGACCTCTGGACGAAACAAGAAATTATTGATTTTTTTTTTGGGGGGGGGGGGGCCCTTTTATACGATGGGTCCCTAGGCCTGGGCCTTATGGGCCTGTAGGATAATACAGGGCTGCTTATGTGTATTAGGACAGCAGCGGTTGCAGACAGAATGAAGGAGGGAAAGACAGAAGGGCAGACAGACAGAAAGACAGAAAGAAAAGCCGACGGACAAACGGACAAACAGATTGACTCTCGGTAGTCTTTCGTTTTTCTTAGAATACAACAATTGCAAATTCGAAATTTGAAACTTCAGCGATACGATGAAACCGCTGGTACTAAACATGATCCAAGTTTAGTACAATAGGTTTTGCTTGACTTGACAAGGCATTTACTGTTTTTCTGTCTCGCACTCGCTTTGCTGTGCCAAAAGCTCATTTATTCCTAAATGACTTACGTTTTGCAGTGGCAGCTAGAGTCGCCCTCAGCGCTTCTTCTAGTCATGCGTGGAGTTCCTAAAGGACCTATCTTGCGACATTTATTATTCCTGCTCTCTGTCAATGACAACAAAAACCACAACAACAACCACAACAACAACAACAACAACAACAACAACAACTACAACATTAATCTCTTTCCCCATAAGTGCGTATAAAAATTTACAGAAGAGTTATCAAAACATGTCACGCAATGGGAAGGAGGGCTCTTTTTAGCCCCCTGAATACTTCTCGAGAGAAATATGCAAAATCAAATTATAAAAGCAATTGCAAATCAACATTGTTCAGGAGCTTCTGTCACAGTTTGACAAATACGGGTCGAGGGGTTTGACAAAGACAATAATATGTAATCGTCTCTTCATCAGACAGAAATACGTTTGAACATGCTGGAATCATAAACTAATACTTCGAAGTAAGGAGACCAAATATTTTTTGTTTTTATAATGCTTTACTAGTACTGAGGTTAATCTCTAAGTCAATTAACTTATTTAGAGTGTGTGGGCCAGCGAGATTTAATGATCAATCGCCGTAAATCGGGTTTTGTCCGGGACACATGGAGCTTTCTACGTCCGCCAGTTCTTGTGATTCTAAAATGTGATTGCACAGAGAAGAGACAGATTTCAGAGACATGGGCAGGTCACCATTTTACCAGTCATACATGGACAGACATCCAATTACTTCTATTAGATCCTCAAGAGTAAGAATTTGTAATTTAGCAAATAGGTTAGATGTCGGAGCATGATAGTCAGAAGAAGTTAATATTCTAATCGTCTGCTTTTGTATACGATATAGTCTTCGTAGGACCGTCTCACTAGCAAAACCCCATACGAGGCATCCATATGTCAGGTGGCATTGAAATAGGCTGTAGTAAAGACACTTAAGGGTATTAAACGGAAAGTAAGGGCGGCACCCTTGATAATCTTGCAGCTATTTGGGTCAGTGTTTTGGAGAGATCTGTGACATGTGGCTTCCAAGTCAAGGATTCGTCAATCAAGACTCCTAGGTACTCTACCTGCTGGTACAAAAACAACCTTGTGCCTCCAAGGACAATTATGAGCCGGAAGTCAGCTTTTCTGCTAGGTGACTTGATAAGGACAAGGTCAGTCTTTTGGTCAGGTGACGTATATTAGGAATAGCAATGGTCCCACAGACCAGCAATGCCCAGCACAGAACCTTGTGGAACTCCGTACTTTACTTCATATGCCTCCGAGTCAGCGGAGTCAACCATCACGAACTGCTTACGCCTGGTTAGAAATGAAGCGAATATCTCATTTGCATGATATGTTATATATTCAATAGATATATAATAATAATACTCATACATTAGATTATATTTCTCTAGGTAAGAGTAAAAGCGATCATGCATTACGTTTTCAAATATTTTACTTGTGTCAGAGACGTCAAGTGCAATAGGACGGTAATAGGAAAGAGATTCGGGTAATCCGGACTTATAAACTGGGATAAAAAGCAAGGTTGCTCAAAGGACTTGTTGATAATAGAGGACAAAGGCTGTGTGATCACATTTTTAGTTATTTTTAGCAGTCGGGTTGGTATGCTAATTGGTCCTCACGCTTTAGACATTAGAAGATTGTCAATGATCTTGAATATTTCAGTAGCAGTCGTGTCGACAATGTACATGCTGTTCTGTCATTAGGCTTTAAGTAATAGTTATAGTCGTGCTTTTCAGCTTTGATATTGCTATCAAGCGACTTGGCAACATAAGAGAAGTATTAATCCATTTGATGTTACTGTGCTGGGTGTAGCACATACATTAGCTTAGAGATTTTTATAATAAACTTTACACCATCCCATATCTTCTTAAATAAATAAACAAATAAATAAATAAGCAAATAAATAAATAAATTAATAAATGATATAGCTAATTCCTTTAATAACTAAACGATCTTATTGCATGCTGGTGAAACGTATTTATTTTTCTCTGCATTAGCGCAACTTTTGCTGTTATGAATGCAGGCCGTAAGCTTGTGGAAGGCTGGCTCCATGCAAATAGATTGTCCATGAATTTAAAGAAAACAACGTATATTTTATTTGGTAAAGAAACGGTCAATGATATTTGCCATTAAGCACTCCATTCCTGTGAGAAACTATTGATGAAATTTTGAATTGGAATAGCCATTTAAGCCTGGTTGAGTAAGATATAGCTAAAAATATTAAAGCAATAGCCAAGGCCTGTAAGTTTTAGCTCCTTCGGCAGACAGAACTTCTCATTTGTGCATCCATATATTTCATATGGTAATGTAGTTTGGGCTAGCAGCTACAAAAGCAAGCTCTCCATAATATTTACACTCCAAAGACGAGCAGTTCGGATCATCTCATATTCTGACAGATTATCTCATTCTCGACCACTGATAGCGAAGAAACATACTTCTGAATGTGTTCGATGTTAATATCAGACATCGACATTCGTCTTCAGGCATATGGCTGGCCAAACGCCAGCGGTCGTTTGTGCACCATATTCCAAGCAAATTGAGAATGGATATTAAGGTCGACTGTCTATGAACGGCTGCTTCGAAATACCATCAACTGGAAAAGGCTACTCATCATTTCTTCAAGAGGACCTTATTTATGGAGTAGGATTAGATGCTCAAAAGAAAGCTTAACATTGGGAAACTGTAAGACAAAGTTTTAAAAAATTTATCTTGCGATCCACCTATATACTACCTTTTGGTTGAGAGTTCTCGCTTCGGAAACGCGTGGGTTGCAATTCATCTATAGCATCTGATATCTAAGATACATGAACGCCAGAAAACACCTGCTTCACTTTGAGTGTCGAGTACGTGGCAACTACACTGGCAAATAGAAAATAAAAAATAAAAAGTAAGCATAACAAAATCATAATATAAGCGAGTCTGCGTAATGGTAGCCCCGCACGAACATACGAAATCAGACATGTTATGTTGACTTCGAATATGGCGCTATGAAATGGCTTAAGGCTTTCTGGGTGAGCCATGGCAGACTATTATATATAACTTTAAAAGAACATCTGGACTAGTAGGGATATATATATATATATATATATATATATATATATATATATATATATATATATATATAGATATATATATATATATATA
>QQSS02223596.1:0-10633 GCA_003687565.2 Craspedacusta sowerbii | reverse complement strand
CTATCTATCTATCTATCTATCTATCTATCTATCTATCTATCTATCTATCTATCTATCTATCTATCTATCTATCTGTTATATATCCATCTCTATCTATCTTTCGGCCTGCCCAGGTCACTGTGTGTCCTTGTACGTTGCATTTACAGGCACGTACACACTTACTCTTTGGTTTGTGAATGCCAAGAATTGTCTATCAGTGCAAAACAATTTTCAGACTAACCACATCGCTTTCACCATCAAGTGCTCGAAGGTCCGACGAAGGTATTCGGACTTCGTTTGGCTACGTGATAGGATGGTGAAGGATGCGCGTGCTATGTAAGTGAGAAAACTTTAGGCTTATACCAGTTGCTAAGGAGATGATCCCTTATACTGTATGCATGCCATCCTCAGAACTGCAACTTTCCTTGGCGACTTTATGGAATGTTAGGATTTTTTCTCAATCCTATCCGTTTTGGATGCGCAACGCTTGTTTTAGCATACCAAGAGTTTCTTCTGCGTGTCCATGTGGAAGTGAGCTGTGGTCTACGTGTAATTTCTGTTTTTAGAACGCCCCCTGAGTTGCCAGGAAAACGCCTGTTTGGACGCTTTAACAGAGACTTCATCAAGCAGCGACAGAGAAAGTTGCAGGATTTTCTTTTTGGGTGCGCAACGTTTTGCAGTTGTTGTGTGTAGTTTTGTGTCTCAACGTCTTTACATGCGATGTTTCCATTCATGCGATGTAGCTATTGCATCCCTTGCCATGCTTTTCTAAAAATCAAAATCTGAATTCTTCTCTCGTCTTCTTGACGATTCATTGCGCCTTGACAATATTCCTCTATTCAGCTTGGTTCAAAACAACGTCTACCTTTCTCATGCGGCATTGCATCTGTTCTTGCAAAGCAAGTTATCCGTTGAAGATATCGACCGATGCCTGGACAGAGGAGATGAGGACGCTACCGAAACAATACTGGCTGAGTCCGAGTGTAGAGCGCGGGTAGCCGGTTCAAATACCGAGAAGAAGCGACCTGCATCTAAGCATGACAGCGGATATTCGGGAGACTTACCATGGGATTTGGAAAGCAATTGGCTTCCAGGGTTGCTAGATGCTGGAGTGGACACAGAAATGGATGTTGATGTTGAGGGTTGCTATGGTTTTGCTTGCGAGGATGTGTTCAACGACGGTAACGCAGCTGATGTTGAAAGTGAGGACGAAGCTATCGTTGACGATGGCGCCTCTCGGATAGAAACTGCTGACAATGCAGCGCTTGATGACGAACTTAATCGCCTGCGCATCAGCTGCTTACCTGCCGAGCCCATATCGGCAGGTGCTAATGATAAGGACCATTTCGAGAGCTCCGTAGAGTACCTGCTCTCCGAGATATCAACGGAATCTGAAAACAGCAGCAGGCGAAGTAACCGCAGCACCAGAGGAAGTTCCATCGAAGTGGGGAAAGGTCGAATGAGCTCCCAAGAAAACATACGCTCCTCTCCACGAAAGCGCTCAAAGCGAAAGTACTCGCGAAGCAGTAGAAGCAAGTTTTCAAATTCTCAATCGTCACTGCCAGAGTTTGCTGACCAACGCGGCCACGAGCCAAGCAGTCCTGGGAGCTTTCGAAAGCCTACGTGCACCAATCTACGCCGTGCGTTGTCGCTGTACGAATCTTCCAATCCACATAGCTCCCTCTTGCAATCGAGCTTGGGGTCAGAGCGTTTCCGCAGTCAAGATGCCATTACCGGTCGCCGATCGGGGGCCAGTTCGTCAACCCGACTAAACGAACGGGCGCCTGTTAAGCGTAAGATAAGCTTGAACGAATATATTATCGTGGACAGAAGCTCCTTGGATCTTCCAGAGAGAAGCGAATTTAAAACGTCTCTTTGATTCCTCTTGATTGGTCAAAATAAATGCGATCGAGCCAAGATTATTGCAGATGTTTTGTTTATGGTTGCCAAAGCCTCCTTTTTTTACGAGAACACCAGATTTTATTGAATTTATATTTTTTAGAAATATCAGTGCCCGGGGCCCCTTTTGTGTTTTTGGAAAGCCTATCGGTCTTAAACGAGTTACTGATTGTTTTCTTCTGTTTTACTGATAATTATAAAATATCCAAAGCAGTCTGCACAACTTGCAGATGTTTGTGTAACCGAGCCTTTTTTTATCTCGACTAACCAGCTGGTCTGGCTTGTTGGGACTGGATCGAGAGAACGCGACACGTGACCAGCGATACGGAAGTAAATTTGATCTCGAGGAATTCTTTACGGTTAGAGCAATCAATTGTTCTTGAGCTCTTATTTAGCTGTTCCGTTACACGCTGTTTTGGAAAATTCTATTTCATTTGATTAAATCATGTGCTGTTGGCGGGATATGTGCGATGTCAACCCCTTTCTAACGCAATTATTGTCGAGGAATGCTTTATGCTTCGTGAATAGAAGTAGAAATACCAGCGCAAAAGTTATCTTCTGTAGATATATGTAGACTGTTTAGACATGTACAGTTTTATTCATACTTTCCTATAAAAAAATTAGCATTTTATAATGCTCTTGCTGTTGTTTGGATTTCAGATTGGTGTTTATTTGCTGCTCGCTGTTCCTGGTTTCATGTTCATTATTTGCTGTTAATATTATGTTCCTTATTTTTTTAAACTCAGTTTTAGTTCTCGGAACTACGGTTAGGAGAAAGATTTCTATATTTCATAACAAGCACATGTTAAATTTGGCATGTGTTCTTCAAGGCCGTGGACTTCAACTATCGATTGTGCCCGACAGGCTAACTGAAGTATAAAACTCAAGAATCAAGAATCAAAAATTTATTTTACCCAAATAGCACTCCAGAACGTTAAGAAGTAAGACTAAAAAACTTTTGTCTTCTCTTCCAACATGCGTTAATCGGTAGTGAAAAACTGAATTCCACCTCTTCCCCCCCCCCCAACCAAATACTTCCAATAATGTATTTTTGAAGACAGCCATGAAACCACGAACGGTCAATATAAGAATAGCAATACAAAATGCTTCGTTAATGCTCGGCCATCGAGGACCAAGGCATCGCCAGGTTGATGGTATCAAAGCAACGATGCCTTCTGGCTGATGTTCAGTGAAAAAAAATAAACAATTTTTCGTTTGTACTGCATCTTACTGACGTTAAGGTAGACTTGAACATTGCTGGTAGGATTTACGATATTCGGACCATCAAATTCCAGCGATCTCTCACCGTCCTCTGCAGAGCGGATTTTGGGAATGCGAACGATTCCATCCATATCCATATGTGTGACTGGGGCGATGGCTAGTTGATGTTACTATTAAAATCCTTGTTCTCTGTGGACTCGCATAATTGCTCGCTCGCATGAGTCTGACTTCGCAAGACTCGCTTCCAGTCTCGTCTGTGGAGGAGACCAGCAACTCTAGCTTCGTTTTTCACGCCCTATATACGCACTAACTGCAAATAAACTTGGCTAACCTTTTCATCTAATGCACCGGTTGGCAAAGTCTACATTTAAACAGCAGCAAGGGGAAAAATACGTTCACACTGCAGTTGTTTAAATTAAATTGAAAGATCAATTTAAAAATGGAACCATGAAAGACAGTTCAACATCTCGAGGTAGAAAAGTTTTCTTGTGTGTAATAGCAGCGATAGGTGCCTCGCATTGGATTGTATCACTAAGCACTTGAAGGTAGATCCTTCTACACTGAACTGCATACTGCATACTACATGAACTGTACCAAGAGAAAAGTAGCAAGAACAAACAAAGCAAATAACAACAGCAAGAATATGTTCTCTCAAACCAGATACAGAAGTTTAACCAATTAAGCTTATCAAACTAAAAGTAAAAATGGGACGAGGGGTATTCTGGGTAAAGTAAATCAGAAGAGCTCCCCCCTACTACCCCTCCTGGCGTTCACATAAAAATGTCTGCCACGCGTTATATTGTATCTTATGACAAATTTGGTCGAGCTGCTTGCAGCTGACATTACGTTGTAGCAGGCTTCTATCAGGCAGCCACTTACACTGCACATATATCTGCCTAGATTCGTAACCTAAGAGTTTTAGGTGCCGTGAATAAATAATTATTCCCAAATTATATATGCCGTTTGAGTTGAGCTTTACTAATACCAATGTATATACCGGTATGTTCATTGGGTAGCGAGCGTTAAGTATTGACTACGAAACTAAAGGTTTTAGTCCTGGCACATGGAGCCTTCTGCTTTTGTCAGTTCTTTTGCTTGTAAAAAGTGAACTCAAAGGAGTATTTTAGGAACTTCGAAAAGTCCCCATACTACTAATCCAGCATTTATAAATAAGAATCAGTTCTACTACGTCCTTAACCTTGAGAATTAAAATTTGTGCAAATAATTTTAACGTCGGTGAGAAATGGAAGTAGGATCATTCGGAGCTTCTTGTCTGCGATGTGATCTTTGCATCACCGCTCTTTACTAGCTAACCCGTAAGGCATTAATAAGATAAGTCACATCGAAAGTGCTAGAGGTAAATCATTTTAAGGGTTTGCAAAGATGCATAATATCGTACCTTTAACAAGGTTGCAACTGCTCTGGTCCAAACAGGTTTTTGATAAAAAAAAATTCAATGTCAAATAAGCATCAATGCTTGTATCGAAGGTTTTCTTATAAAACAAGTGAGTTATAAAACTCACTTATAAAGCAGTTTCGAGTTCAGCATCGGATTCACTGTCCGAAGATGGCAGATTTGACCACACCGTAAAGTTCCATCTTCTAAAGGTTGCCTCCATGACAGCAGTACGACGAGGCTTGGGTATCTTTTTCGAGAGTGCTCCGAAACTAGTGACAATAGCAAGTCTTTGGCACCCCGGTTCATTCGTCATCAATGGCCTTGTTTTCAGACAAGTGAAACCAACAAGCTTGTGATGACAAACCTTCGATAGATCACGCTCTCTTGTTTAAAGCCTTTAAAGTTTTAACGACGTTACTGACAGTTTTTTAAAATGTACATGTTGCAAGGATTGACCTGCATCTATAGCGGTTATACCTGCATCCAACGTGGTTCCATCTTTTGTCCTGGATTTTTAACAAAATTTTATTTGCTACTCGAGTCGCTTTTTTTAAGAATATTTTTTCGCACGTTTAATAAACTTCTTCGCTCTTTTTAAAATACATACTGCTTCATCTTATATTTAATTGAATTTTTCCTTCTTCAGTCCTTCTTAGAAGTGAGACAATCTAGGGAGGTTAGTTGTCATAGCAATGCTTCCAGGATGCGGGCCACAATCACTTCAGCGTTCTCCCAGCATGCAATTTAAAAATAAACTCCATCGGTTGACGGTCTATCAGTTGCACGAATTTGGCCGCGCTGATTGAATTCGCCGATCACCGCCGACTAAAGTTAGTTGCTAGGGACGAGCAATCGCGAAGTCACGTGACGAAGAGTTACCTTCGATGTCACCCAATCTTCGGACGAGTAGCTATTCGAATGCATTCTCGCTACCCTTGATATTTCGATCACCCATCAACAAGGCGGAAACAATTTGCCCAACTTTCAAAATCAGCGAAGATTGCGCAAGTAAGTTATATTTGAAAGTTGCAGCGCTTCCAACAAGTTCGTTAAAGTTATATCTCTCCCTAATTGGTCTCTACGTTACGATTGGCTGGAGTTTCAAATAGAGTTATGCGGTGGACAATGGAATCCTAGGGAGTCCCCAGAAGAGCCTAAAGGAAGACAATATGTTATAATCTTTTTTATATATGGTCTATGTATATACATATATGTATATATACCGAATATGTTATCGATGTTTTGAATATTGCATGTAACCATTGCTTGCTGCTACATATGCAGCTCGCGACAGCAGGTGTTCTGTGCGCTAAACGAAAGTCCACAAAAATGTTTCAGGCTTCATGGTAAGTTGCTCAAAGGCGCCAACCAACCTAAGATTCTAGGAGCTAATCTAGTGAAGTTTGTAAATCATCGGTTCGCGAACTGCTTACGTGCTTTCCTAAGATGCTTGTGTACATGAAAGCGAGTCCCTTTGCTTCAACGGTGCAAGCCCAAAACCGATCGAAACAGCAGCTCTGATGGCCTAGCGCTAAGCAGCTTACTTGTTTAGTCTTTCTGAGACCAGAAAATCAAAGCTCTTGTTTACTCAACCAATTATAAACATTGCCATTCTTTGCTCTTGTATTTACTGAGTAAGTCGGTTGTTAGTTATAAGACCGAAAGAAGAAGGCGCTCATGAAACCTTGCGTCAAAATAAGAGCTATCCAAATGAATGACAAATGATAATCCTACTCTTTGGAAAGGCATCCTATGCCGCTGCGGACTCTCGTCGCCATTAGGCAACTCCGCCCAAGGTGGACAGTTCCGAGACCGTACGCGCCGAAGCCAGCGTGCTGCTTGGCTATCTTCACTAACATTCCCTGATAATTATCTTTCCACACAAACCAAATATCTTAATTTTTTTGGAAGGCAAGACCCGGTGCAATAATTTCGCCGGCGTAATTTTACACAATTTTGCATTTTTTTCTTTCACTATCTCGTAATTTCATTTTCCATATTGCAATTACAAGCAACGCTTATCTCAACTATCGAACAACAGTGACATCAATTTGAGGAAAGATGAATAGGAGCTACAGCACGAGGGAGAACCCCAACGCAAGCCCACTTAGCTGTACCGTTCATGTAAAGTTGGTGCAGCCTGGAACATGGATAGTGCCCGAGGCCCATGTTCATGCGCATATAAATGAATTCGGTCTGAAACCATGCAGTCCCGCTCATCGGCAGCAGATTTGCCGTACCCGTGAGCTCATTACTGAAGATCGTGGGTAGCGAAAACAAATATACAAGTGAATCGCTTTTTATATTACACAAATTACTCTCCTACCGGCCGCTTCAGTTTTGCAAAGCTCAATAGTGAGTGATCCTAACAAGTATACTTGCGTAGGGCATGCAACTTGAAGAAGCCACCCTCGGGACAGGGTTAACATATTTCAACGCCAATACATTTTCATGACTTATAACCCCTGCATGTTTGTTTCACTCAACACCAGACACATCTGATAGTTTTCTGTTCACTCGTGCGAGATCAAGTTCGCAGTCAGGACACCGCACGGAAACCCTACGCAACTCAAAGATGTTGCAAATGAAGATCTAACACTGAAATGTTGGTTGTATTTTGTGATGTTCCGTCAGTTAGTTAAACCAGCTCGTGTCGGCGTCCTGTCATGCACAGCGGGGAGGGCAGGCCTCTACCCGCTGGTCATCCAGTCTCTTCGCACAAACAGTTGCGATGACCCCGAAGTGCTTCTGTTGATAATACACGTGTGATCTATGCAAATCAATAAGTTCTCCGGAAAAGCTTAAGTGTCTTACAGCGTTTTTAAATGCGCACGGTATATCCAGAAATTTCCACATATCTTTCCTTTATTCGCGTTGACTACGGAGGAAATAGCTCGATAATTAGGATTGTTTGGTGGGAACCCCTCACATAAGAGTAAGATCAATACTGTAAGTTGTACATTAACGATGTCTTAAAATCTTGTATGAGAATCAAAAAAAAAAAAATAATACACCAAATTACGTTTACTCAACTAAAGAACGTCACAACTTTCTGTCATCGTGTATGCACTGGCGACAGTAACAAAGGCCTGGACAGTTTCGATAACTCATACAGTATACTTGCGACTTCCCTTGCTCCAAGTTTCGCAAAGATTGTTCCGTCAGGGGCGTGCCATCCAGGTCACCGTAGTAGAGCGCACACGACTTCCTATTCTTCCATGCGGTGGGGGTGCAGCACAAAGGGAGCTGATATTGACAAGAGCATCGACTTATTGGCTTCACAGAGTGCGTAGAGACAGGCTTCGCAAGACATTCGGTGTATTGACACAGCTCATCGGCACAATGATGAGCGGAGATCTTTGACCGTAAATACGCAACATCTGCATGGCAAGGGCTGCAAACGCGTGTTTCCCCTTTAGTGCTCCTGGCTACCTTCTCCTCCTGTTGTTTATAGGAAAGCTGCTGAGAGAATTCCTCCCGGATAGCCGGCGGAGAACAAAACACAATTTTCTTTAATTTCATTGCACCGCTTCCAGTTGAAATTGTTTCTGAATCAGGGACATCTTTGCGCAATATATCGGCGATCATAAACGACGTGTTTTTGGCTGGAAAAAATCCTTTTACATTGCCAAGTTCAAGTTGCATCTTTTCACTCTCTGGAAATCGCTCTGAATTCTTTTGAACTGATAGAGAAGGAGAAGCTATAGAAAACTCATACCTGCGCGACCACGCGTCATTTCCACAATCCTCCCCAGCATGCTGTTTTACAATTGCGCTCCACTTGTGCGCTTTTTCGGCATCCGGATCGTCCGCCAAGAAGCGACGTTTGCGGCGAAGAAAGCTGCCATCTTCAAACATTTTCGATGATTTTGAATGCAGAGTCCAATAATTGCCTTTCCCTCCGTGCTCGGAAGTTTTTGAAACCTTCACAAAGCAGTCATTGAACGACAAGTTGTGCCGCAACGAGTTTTGCCAACGTGTACTGTTTTTCCTGTAGAACGGAAAGTTGTCCATGATAAATTTGTAGATTTGAGCTAGGGTCATCATCTTGGCGGGTGAGCTGTGAATTGCCATCGCACACAGAGCCACGTAGCTGTACGGAGGCTTGTCATCTCCGTATGTGCTCTTTCTTGGCCGAGGCATTCTCTTTAAGACTCCGAAGAACACCCTTGTCGTAATCGCAATCCAGCCGCTACTTTCCCGACTCTTTCAAGTAAACAAACAGCTGAACCTTTATAGAAAAGCTGAGTTTTCCGATCTGCGAGACGTTTCGAAATGGAAACCTGCCCGTTGTTGCAGTTACTTACTAGTGCTATTCAGTAGTCCCTCGTCCTGTCTGCTGGCTGATCGTCTGACATACTTTCCGCCGTCTTGTCTAGATGCTTATAAATACTGTGGATGAAGTAGGCAGTCCTTTAATAAGGCTCCGTTATAAAAACTTTCACTTTGCCACACGACAAGAATTGTGCGCGATGCAGTCTGATGAACTTCCTTACCGGCGAGCGCCTTTGTTCACGAAGCATTCACCAACCCCGAGAACAATCCAACAGCCAATTGTATTAGTATGGGAGCCTTCGACGCCGAATACTTTAAAACTCGTTGCCGACTATGTCGTCGGTCAATGATCTTTTCTTCGGTCCGTAACCTCAAAGGTCAGACATGGCAATAAGCATCGTTAAGCAGTGTTAATCCAGCCGACAATTCTATTCTTCAAGATCTGACAGGGAATCCCACAGCCTGGTCCGGAGGCAATCGTATTTACTTTTAATTTTCATTGTTGCGGGCTATAGTTGAAGCTCGCCAACAGTTTCTTTAGCGATTCATAGGAGCGAACACGATTCGTAGTGTATAAATATGCACATAAATTAGGAGGTTCGTGTGGGCATCCAGGGGCGGCCTAGCCCAAATGGGTGGTAGCAACCCCAGCCCTTCAGTATCGACATTGCTGATTTGAAGCCCAGCTTTAAGCCCCACCTAGATCTGAAGAAGAAAAGTAAAACGATACCGTCTAGCAACTTTTTCATACAGCATACGATCAAGAATTTAACACAAGCTATTGCTTGAAACATGAAATAATTTTAATGTTGGGCCTTCATAGACCTTCCTTGTTTAACCCGCTGTCGCTTCGTGAACAGTTAGGAACAGGTTGGTGTTGAAACGTAACTAAGCGGTCCGAGACTCGACCTTGAAACTCAGGCGCACGAAAGGAAACGGGTATCCTTTGTTTATCTCCTGTTTTGAAACTTTCACGAGAATTGCTTTGTGAACTTCAGAAAATTTTTTAAAAAGTCGCTTCCGTGAAACGAGGCATCACCTACACTCTCTACCTGCTGGTGTGGTTGGCTTGTTTCATTAGCGTGGAAATGATAAATGAAAGGTCTTGATTGTCTAGGGGTAACAGCTTTCTTACACTGCTAACGGTAGGCTATCGCCCTGTGGTCAAGTTACACAGCTCTGAGTCTGAGCTACCAAATAATAGATGCAAATAACTTTTCAATTCCAAAAAACTGTGTTTTAAGTACAAGTGTATATATATATATATATATATATATATATATATATATATGTGTATGATGCGATATAGTAGTATATCTTCGTTCCTACAGGTCCTACTGCAGGTAGGCTTCGAATTGTGTTAGCTGTCGGCTTTTGAAGAAAACTCATGGCACGCTAGCTTCTTGGTGAAAAAGGAAACATCAAATTTATAGCTTTTCCGCTTGGAAAACAATCTGCAAGGTCTCTAATTAGACTTACGTAATTATTTGTACCGGGTTCCTTACTCGCTAAGGCGGTTTGCTAAGTCAGATGCTAATCAATTTGCTCGAAAATATAGAGATTATGTTATGTTTCATTTGAAATATGGCTATTAATTTTCGCCACGAAGAAACACATACACCCTCAGAAGGACACTACAACACCCCATTACGACAAAAGAGGACATGTCAATTGCCTTCTTCCAGAATGTACCACAATTTTACAAGCGTGGTTGATTGAGGCCGCTTCCTTACCGAAACAATCATGAAGAAGAAGAAGAAGAAGAAGAAGAAGAAGAATTTATTTTACCCATTAAAATGCGCAACAAAGTTTATAATCGCCACATGAAAAAATAGACTCACAAGCTAAGGATACACCAAA
>QQSS02223585.1:0-10635 GCA_003687565.2 Craspedacusta sowerbii | reverse complement strand
AAACAATTAGGTCTGGTCTTAGACTGTCACCACTCACTACACTTGGAGACATGAAGAAACTACCATCCTTGAGGTCAGTATATTCTTTCACATTGGGAATGGAGGATATAGCTTTGGTGAAGTGAAGGAGGACTGAGTAGTGTCTCCAGTTAAATTTTCCTAATGCTGATAGTGATTGGCTGCACTTTGGCATTTTATGCTATTCGTCCCATATTCGTCAGTGCGTTTTGTAGGCAATAAGAGCATGATAGAAGTTCTAGTAGGAATACTCGATGCATAGCAGTAAAAAAGAAGAACTAATAACTTGGGTAATTTGTGATCATGCATAAAGAGGCACTAATAACGCTTAGACATATCTTCATGTCTTAATATATGTAGCTCTGATATTCAGGCAATGAAGATTCATTGTAATCAGAAAAACTGATCGAAACATGCATAAGTTATTTGGGAAAGGAAAAAGCATTGTAGTATATCGTTTTAAGAGTGCTTGCGTCGACATAATGGCCAATTTTTAAAAGAAGGCCTTTGGTTAGATTTTTAGCAAGTTCAGCTATTTGCGGTTACTATGAGAAGTGTGGATCACGGACTACACCTAGAAATTTTTCTTCACTGAAGAAGCATACTTTTTTCTTTAAATCGCCACTTTAATCTTATCTCACAGTGCTATGGAAACGAGTACCGAAACCCAATTGCAAATGATAGCTTAACTCGAACGTTTCCAAGTAGGAAGAGAAACGGGTATCCATGTTTTTCCTCAAAAATCTTAGTGTTGTTTGAAAGAAGAGATATAGGATGATATTTGCGTTGTGACGACCATCTACCCTCTCTGTTTTCTCTCAGACACAATCACAGACTCGCGCAGCCTTTCTAGAGGAATTGATTACAAAAACTTCTTTGCCACGCAACCTTAGACGTACGTAGGTCCCGAAAATGTAAAATCGCGCAGTGCTAGAGCTTACTTAGACTTCATCGAAGGTAGCGCGTCCTCTTTGGCTTGGGAATACAACTGGCTTATAACTATAACGTATCTTTTATAACCTTCACGCTGTGCTTCTGTCGTTGTTGCCGTCTGGTTTTGTTGTTGTTGTTGTTGTTGTCGTTGTTGTTGTTGTTGTTGTTGTTGTTGCTGCTTATACATTTTTGCTTGAACACAAATATTAGTAAATGAAGCTTTCTTTCATGCATAAATGCCTCTATCTAAAATTAGCCTAACTCGAATCGAAGTGTCTTTGGTTAAATTACACAAGATATTCGAGTCGTCACCCAACTCGACTATGCTCAATAATATACATCTTGCGCAAAGAAAATGCCCTTGAGCCATGGTTGTACATTCCTTAAACAGTATGGCGTGGTCCAATTATGATAATTGTTTACTCAGTCAGTAGTATTCACGGTTTCTGACACTGCCGCAACTGAATCTAGTATGCAGCAGTTTCGTCGCACCAGATTCAGTCTTGTTTGAAGCAAAAATCGCAGAAACGATAGAACTTCGCATCGAACTGCTAAAGTCGGCTTCAAATATCTTCGCTTGAAGTCGCTGTCTCGGGCAGCTGCTCGACTTGGTCGTGACAGGAGCTCGTTGCTTTCGGTCCACTCTATTGCCAGCTTCAGCTGGTCGTTCGTGTCATCCATCACACCGCAGTCCTGGTCCTGGGCACCTATTACCGCTGCGACACGAGCAATGTCAAAAATATACCAGCAGAACTATGAGGAAGATAATTTAAATTGAACCTGTATTATACTCTGGCCGGCTTAGTGTCATGGATTGATCCATGATGGCCACTTTGACCGATGTTGGTCATAGGTGGCTGCATGTGTCTAGTAATGCTTTATTCGGTGTAGTTGCTGTCCCTTCTTATGTTTGTTTGCCCTGCAGCCTTGCACCTCCACCCGCATGGCTATTGTAACATCTGACGACAATTCTAACCTCTCTATTTCACGCACACGCACGGACTTGCGCAGCCTATCTTAAGAAATAGTCACCTAGACTTCCTTACCACGCGACCTTAGATGCACCTAAGCGTCCAAGAACTAGGATCATGCAGTGCTAGGACTTACTTAAAACTTCACTGAGGGTAGCGCGCCCTACTTCGACACGGGAAGACAACTGGTTCAACCAAATAAACTTATCTTTAAATATCCTTTACTCGTTCTTCTTCGCCTCTTCTTCGCCTCCGAAGCCAGCACCAGTCTTCACTTGTTCCGCGTTCAGTTGTGTCTTGTTTTCTAGTGTCTTGATTCGTTGCTTTTATACATATTTATGAATAACCCCTTCATTATTACAAATTTACGATAACATGCAACCACTTGCCCAACTCAGACAAAATATCCTTTGTTCGGTACTAAAAAATTACACAGTACAAACTAGTCTTGACCCAACTGTACCATTATTTGCCAACACAGTTTGCGCAATTTAATTGGGTCTTTACTCAACTACGACATTGTTCATTGTTCACCATGAATTGCGCAATCTTTGGGTGTTTGAGCAAGGCCTTGTCTATTCACAACTATATACAGAAGGCTTTGTACATTCATTATTGTCGTAATTGTGTCAGGGCAATTTGCAGCACGCGAGGTTTAGCTTGATAGTACTCAGTCCATTTAGTTTGACCGGGTGTTGCTTAATTCAATTATATCTTGACTTCGCTATAAAAGGGGAAAATTGTAAACTGGTAAAGAGAGTTTGAGAGAACACAACGCACCGCAGAATTCATTTGTCTTTCATCGTACATTGTTATGTCTTTTGGGCGCGGCAGTTTTCGAGGGACACTTCCGAAAGGCCCTTAGGCAAACTCTCACCCTTAAACGCACTCAGTTCGAGAAGTTAGAGGCAAGTCATGGCACGCTTAACAAAGTTCTAATTACCTAACTGCAACGTGAGCCTCGGCAAGTTAAATGCACCTGCGAACACCGACTCACTAGCGCATGAGAAACCAATAAACTAGGTAGACTTCGCAGAAGTCCTGCTAAAGGCAAGGCCGTGCCTAGGAAACTCTATCGGCTCAACCCTACGCAAGTTCCGTAAGCAAAATCTCACGACATCACCTGTTCCTTCTCGCAGCTGACTATTCCAAAACACATTCAACTTGCATCCTTCTTGCAAGTCAAATTTCAGTGGCACTAGTATTGGACTAAAAAGTCCGAAAGGATCACCTAGCAACTTTCTTTCAAGACTATTCTGAGGTCTCTCCAAAAAAGGTTTTGCAACTTCCGATTCACTCATACTCGATGCAACTTGGTCGCTTAATTCACTAACGGCGAAGCTACTCGAGACTATAGCACTTAGTTGCTGGAAAGTTGTTGCAAATTTTCTATAGTTGAAGCCCCCTTCCTTCTCTATACGCCTCGATTCTAAATACAACTGTGAAGCCTCTTACTCAGTATCAGCCCCTGAAACCATATCATCAACGTATATAGAGTTTATGATCTCTTCAAACAACATCCGGTGAATCATCGCGGTACTTTCATAAATGGTGCCTAGATGTGGCCATCAAATGAAAGGGTGATGAAGAAACAACAAGGAGTAAAGCGCAGCTTGTGCGAATCAAAGAAGTGCTTACATGAAAAGGTTTTGTTGGATCGATTGATTCATAATCCAAATCGTTCTGAGGTAATCTTAATCCGCTTCGTCAACTACTACCTGCAAAAACGCTTGCTTTTTGTCAAGAGCGACTAAGAGAGCCAATAGTGTTGTATGTCAAGAACTTCCTCATAACAACTTCCTTATGACAGTATTTTAATGTGCGTTGCTTTCTGTTTTCGTTATAGGTTTCGTAACCGTGGTTTCTCATTGCGTGTTCTCGTAATCATTTATTACCTGTTTGTCTTTTCTATTCATCAGCTATGATGTCTAATTGTATTTAGTTGCTTCTAATTTGTGTGGGCTAGCAGTCTTTTTATAGTGAGTATATTAACGGTCGGTGTTGTAAAAATAGTCAGATTAAGATTAAAATCGAGAACAAGATCAAAGTTGAAGCGTTGGCGAACAACAGCATTCTTGATCTTTCACAACGTGCACAAGACTATTCCTACTGTGGTATAGTCGCACCATCCGCTCTAGTCGAGCCTGCTATATTTCCCACATTGTAAGTCAGCAACGAGCGCATGCTTCCTACATCCAAACGCCATTTAATTTTTTTTTTACAACTCTGGTAGCAAAGATGGTCCTTCATACAATATTTGATTTAGGCAGGCATCAAACACACTGGACGATCCTTCGCAAGCTACTTAATTCAGTATTTTTTGTGGTCATCGCGTAAGACGCCGCCATGTGGGAGATAGTATTAACGTATTGCAGTCGATACAGGACCTACGGGCTTTAAAATTCCTGCATCGACGTGATCCTTCATCGCAGCGCTATACAATTCATACAACTCTGGGTCACTACAGAACCGTTTCAATTGGATTGCTCGGCGTTTACAGCATTGGGTGAAGTTGTCTGCTAACAGACCCATCTTTTCTCGCCAAAGCAGGCTAACAAAAGCAGGCTAACTTGATATCGACCTGTATTTTCATCATACTGAACAGCATCTGCTAAGCGTTGCATGACAATCTCGTTGTCAGAATCAACCTCCCTCAAAATGTCCAAAACTTCTCGACTAAACCATCAAGTTTAGCATCCTGGTTACTCGAAACAATAAACATAGTTTGGGAAGTGCCTTCCGCTGCCAATAGTTATATTCTAGCCCAATATGTCTGTACCGTCACTACGAAAAGCGTTTGTGATGATTTCGTCCGCTAACTCAAGGTGTGCGGAGCTGACCCTTGCACAAGTTTACTATTTGGGAGTTCGGAGGCGGGCAAATTTGCGGCACGCAGTAGATAGAAACAAAAATATCTGCACCATCCAACCATTTAACACGGAATCTTTTCCGCTCTTTGTCTATCTCTTCCATTTCTTCCAAATCCAGCGCTTCATTACACGCCTGGTTCTAATACATCTTACTAAAACCCCCCTCTCTCTCCACTGATCTCCATTACACATGGCTACACTCGAACAATACCCACGAATACAATAAGTAATTATATCACGTGACCAACGGCCAATCATAAGATCGCTACACAACATTTTGTTATTGACCATTTCAGTCACTTGATCATCGATTTCCTGTTACCAGGCGCGTGGAATGCGTCACGGCTTCTCTTTGTTCGGAAGTGACTCGTTAGTCGTGATGCGATGGGAAATGATATACTTCAATGGCTAGCATCTTGAGGGAAATGATCACTTCGAATTGCTTCGTTCTTTGGATCATTCGAATTGCTTTACCCCCTGCTCAGTTTCCAATCCTTTGTGCATGAGCTTCAGGTGCGGGTGGATGAAGAAGATCCACGATTGTTAGTTATTGAGGGCAACGTCTGTTTCGGAAACGCTTAAAACGGCATTCGGCAATTTTCCATTGAGTCGGGACTATTCCTTGCTTGAGCTCAATAAATTGCACCGTGATTCTCGACAAATAAGCTGCGAAATCGGAAGTAACCTGCGAAAACGCGGGATTTTATGTAACATTTAGCACTTGGTCCGGTCTTCCGATTATAATAGACAGTTCGCATCATTCAACTTGCAAACGCCTGGCTATTGTTGCTCCCAAATGCCATGCTTTACCAAGCTTAACCCTTCCTCTGGCTAAGTCTTCTTAAGAGATTCGCAAAAACTGGGTAACCACAAAAATTTGTTACACTCCCTGCTTGCCCACCGACAGCCGCGTGTAAGCTCTACTAGTTGCTCGGCACTTAACAGCATAACAGCAGTCTGCGGGCATCCTATTTTACAAGAACTAGTAACTATCGCTTAGCTAAATTTCCATCTCATCTGTCTGTCTTTCTACCCGCATTTTAGAAATCTACTTCATAAAACACTCATTCTCTTTTGTTAAAGACATTCATCAAGTATGCGACAAAAGAAAAAGATAAACTTGCAGTCCATCGTGAAGTTGGCTGAAACAAAGAATTGTAATCTTAATGCCATGGACTGATTAATGATGTGTGTGATGGAGGAAGCGCCTGGTCCCCACTCGAGCTGGGGCAAGGAGGAGGAAGTGAGCAGCGAAGATAAGCTTCCTGCTCAAACATTGACAATATGAAGATAACAAATTCATTCTCCCAAACAGTATATAAACCCATTTATGTAATTATGTCCTGATGTTAAGTAGTAGCAGTGGAAGAATATAACTCTCAAATAGTTCTGAGTTCTCTTCTAGCGTCTCCGGAAAACTCTACAACACGTTGCCAACGAACCCCCCAACACGTTAACGTAGAAATTATCACGAGAGACCAGAGGAGCGCCTGACAAGTAAAATTCAGAATGTTTAATGGCTTTTGCAAATTCCATTTTCTCTTGACGTAAACATTTTGCTTGGAATCCGATTTGCTCAGTTAATTTATAGCGATGTTCAGCTGATCTGATCTTTAGTGATCATCTAACTTATTCCTTAATTTTAAATCTATAATCATAGCTTCAATGTGGACCCCTTCCTGATTACTTTTTATTGTCATTTTATTATTATTGGTATTGTTAATACTCCTATTATTATTTCTAAATATCGTTCAGTTTGGTGCGATATCACACGAGCACATATATTTGAAATCGGCCAAGTTAAGAAATTGTAAAAGAAATTTAAAGGACATTTTTTGAAATACTATTCATCTGGTCTGCGGTGTGAACTCTATGGTGCTTGCAATTAAAATTTTCAAGGTTTGGCAGATGCCTACGGTGGTTTATTTCCTCAGAATTAGTCAGTGGATGAGAGGTGTCTGACACATGCTGAGTGCGTCTCTTCACGCGGAAAACTTTGTTGGATAGCTTTTTGAATTACCTAGCTTTGTGGGATAGCTTTTTGAATTACGATTGTCAGAACATTAATGTAGAGCGGCTGTAGAGTAGCTCTGTTGTAGCCCTGTGTTCGCTGTACTGATCTCATTTCCGCCATATAAGATGGAATCTCGACGGAATCTACGCGGGAGGCTTGACGCTCCTGCGCTAATTTATGTGTTAATTGGGTCGAGTTGGACGATTGTAAGGAGTATGATCCTTGACTAATATTTATTAGAAATATTTCTTTCCTCGATTTAGCTTTTCCTGAATTAAGAACTTTCTGTTTTCTTCTTGCCTTCTTGCCTGTATCTCACCGACCTGGCCTTTCTTCTTATGCGATGTTGCTTGCATGATGCCTTAATTTAAGACTGAAATTACCTTGGCTACTCTGTAATTACAAAACTATATTTAAACTTATATCGTCTTCTGACACTGTGGGATGGTAGTGTTTTTCTTTAAATTGCAGCATTATATGAATAGGCTCACGTTGGTAAGTGTATTTGTAGGAGTCTCTTCAAAGGTGGAGCTTATTTCATATGTGATACCTCTATTGCATTATAAAAGATGGGTATACTTGATGTATAATGTCTTAAATGGCATTGTTCGAGCTTCCATGACTACTCTCATGGTTTATATATTATTCTTTATTTAGAGTATTTATTCAGGTTAAAAATCATCCAGGCCCTAGACCATTCAACTCATTCTGCACATCTGGAACTAGTGTTTGATTTGTCCGTATAATAAAATTAAATATCCATTTGATTGTTCGTCACACCGTTCACTTAATCTGATATTAACTGTTTTACACTAATCATTTGATATGATATGTAGTAAAACTCACAGTTTATAGTCAAATTTTTGTGCAAATTTTTCTAAATGGATTATTTTGCGGAAGATTTACAATGAGGGTGAAGAGATCAGGTGGATTCCACATAGGTCATTGGCAGGTCATGTATGGCTTCGTGCCTATTTTGCATTCTGTGATGTTTATGAGGTAAGCGAAGTGTGACTAAACCAAGTCTTAGCAGGTTTTAGCTTAATTTGGCATGTGCAAATTCATACAGGCAAAAGAGATTTTGCTTGATCACTGGTGAAGCCAAGCTATCTTGGACTTACTCAGGCTGTGGGTCTCAGAAATTGTAGGAAGTCTCCTATAAAGATCTTTGCTATTTTCATTTGGTGTTATTCCATGCCTGATAATGACCATAGAAAATTTTATATAAGACTCATAAAAATTTGAGATAATCTTCTCCACCATCTATACATGTATTTAAACTGGTCTTTGAATGAAAAATTTGAGCAAAGTGATGAGCATGGTTAGTTACATGAGCTATTTAAAGCAGAAGCCTTTCTTAGGCAGAAGTGTATTTGCTTGCTGTGCTTAGATGTTGTGTGTTCTATCAGTGCATTGATGCAGTTATATTTTTATTGACTATAATACCTGTACTTGTGACCTGGTTGTTTCTATATTTCTATTAATATAGTTATAAAAATGTTTGAAGCTGCATAAGCTTCTAACGCAGACCTTTGCACAAATGGGAAGGATGAATAACTCATTGGAACTGAATCAAGTGGGTCACTTGGGTATTCATGACTGCCAACTAAATGGATCATTTGGTGTTGTTGTGCAAGGAGTGCTAGCATTTGCAGCATTTTGTACACTGATATGTAAGAAATTTCATGTCTTATCAATTTCTTGCTGTTTGATGTTGAAATTTTTGATGTTTTAGTTTAGCGATGCATGATTGTTGTTTTGTGTATGTTTATTTATGGCATTTAGTGATCTTTGAGAGACTTAAAGATTACTTCAACATGCTGTTGCCTTAGAATCTTGTTGAAAATGGCATCATACTATTTGTATAGTATTTGCATTAATTACTAATTATTATTTCTATGTTGTGCTATATGCTTATTATTAGTCCTTTATAGTGTACTCCTTGGGTGCGATGGACCTGTCTTACGTCTAAATTTTTCATGCAATGAAACGAAACAGTTGTGTGAGATGGCAAAAAATTTCCTCACTTCCTAATTATCAGACTGATAAAAACATTTTGGCTAGAAGTCAACCTATCCTTGATTTGAGACCCTTACCTTAATTTAGATGGAATGGGTTTGCCTAAGTTTCCTAAATTGTTTTTACGCTTTTAAAATTGGAACATGGTGCTTGCTGTATCCATCTACATGGATTGTGTCAATCGAACATATTAAGCATAGATTCATGTGTGAAGTCTTCTTCATTCTGTCAAGCTGACCGTAGTAGTGTGACAATTTTAATACTATTATTTCTCTTTTCATTTTTGGCAGGTCCATGTCTGCTGTTTTTTTTTTTTGCTTCTTCAAAACAGTCCGAAATACTTTGGCTGGGTAGAACTGCTGAATTAAAAAGTTGTTATTAATAATGAACTTCCTATTATTTAGTCAAAAGGCTTCGTGAGCCGATCAAGCATCGAAGACCTGTCCTGATATGGTGGGTTTGTTTTCTGACTTGTTTTATGGCGTAAGTCTGCGTTAGAGTGGGGGCCCAGATTAGTTCTAGCCTTTTTTTAGTGGAAACTCAGCATGTCAAATAGGGAAACTGGACCGCAGCTCTCTGTATAGAAGCGTACCAAATTGTTTCGGTCCCTTAATTGCTTAACGTGTGGCTCTGTACCTAAAGATTGCGACTTTTTAAAATAGATAAGAACTTCTAAGTGTTAGACGTTCTCCTGTATTACAATTTTTATTGGATAAGCTGTAAATTTTAGCTGCGAAACAGGGGTGTTAATGTAAATTAGCGTAAATGCTGACGAATTCGGCTTTGTGACCTACATTTTCGGAACGGGAATTTTCGAGAATTTTTGGTTTGGGATAATGTTCGAGTTTGGAAACGGGAATATCCCAGAGCTCTTGGATCCGATGACAAGCTCGAGGCTTATTTTCTGTTTGGAAGAAGCACATCGAGTAGATTATGTCAATTAAGCCTGAGATTATAGATATGACGTTAAATGTTGGTGACCGAAAGCGCTTCAAGTTTGAAATTAGACGCAGGCGCTATGAAACTGGAAGAATAATTAGAGAGTAAAATGCTTAGATTTGTAGTGAAAATGTCTGACTGCACTGTAGAAACCCGGGAAGGTCCTAATTATGCTGGCTGGCACTAACACTCAGAATTGACGTGTCCGGAAGTATTCGTCCGGGTGACTTAACCTCCTTTTAAATCTCGTTAGTTCTGCAGCATCTGTTACTTGGAATTGTAGCCGAGGATGATTAGTCTGCCTACACTGACCTAACTTGCTTTATTCTATGTTGGCAGATGTTGCTAATATTAGTCATTAATGAAAAAGGTGGGTACGGGGCTCATTTCACATAATCTTCTCGATCGACGGACCTTGGCAATGATTTCCTTTTTAACAGATCCCTGTCAACTTCGCATTTTTAAAAATTAAATCCCCATACAGAATTTCCTCCGCCGTGAACTGTATTTTCATCAACTCGAAGTCGCTTTGCTACTGTCGTGTTCCTTAAATCAAGTCTGTCAAATCAAATCGTTACTTGATCTTGTGTTTTACTGTGCTGCGCAGTGAATATACTCAGCGACCTGGTGATATCATGAGCTACGCAAATACGTAAATGAGATTGCAACCAAGAACTCGAGCGTTCTCTGCTATGGGATTTTTTTCCGTTCTCTAGGTTCTATGACACGTCAAAGCAAGCGGTGGGAGCTGCTATTATTCATTTTGCAAACATCTTCACGGCAGAGGCTCAACGAACGGAATGGGACTCTTGCACTTGGTTCGATATTGTTATTTCTTATATATATATATATATATATATATATATATATA
>QQSS02223563.1:0-10637 GCA_003687565.2 Craspedacusta sowerbii | reverse complement strand
TATATATGTAACTACGCAGCACAGCCACTACTTACCAGTCGACGCTTAGGCTTGATCAGGGGCCGATTAGCACCGTTCATCTTGTGGTACAGTCCACAGGCGTTGCATAGGTAGTGACCTCTTGCGTCCCGGCGCCACAGAGGTGTGGAGGTCGCTCCGCAGTTCATGCATTCCCGACCCTCACCTAAAATGTTCATACAAAAAAACGCAATTGTCAGGGGCGAACGGTAATTGTCCAAAACCATGTATGACCAGCGTGTCTAGTATGGTATAAAGTCGGACGCACTGATCTCGTCAAATCCAGGCTCAAGAAATTTTAGGTGCACCAAGGCTGAATCGTTGCCTCATCGGAACTATCATGGTCAAACGCTCAAGTCGGGCAGTGGAAAACGCAGGAATAGTTAACGATTTTTGAAGGAAAACTCTATTCAACTCGGTAAGAAAAGACGAAAATGTCAGCACCCTGTTCTGGGCCCGTAAAAAAAGAAAACGTTAGGTTCCATCAAGCGTTCAGCTTGAAAGCAAAAGATTCGCGAGTTCTGGTCAGGAAGAAATTGAGAGGGAAACAAAAAAGCGGCGCAAGCGTGGAGGTTTGACTTGAGCCAACACATCAGACCCTCCAAGCACCAGACACTTCTGATCTGGCGCAGAGATTTCTAAAAGCCTTCAAGCAGGAAGACGGTACCTATCTGCGCCCTGACAGGCGTACAAGAGTTCTTTTACGGCGACACAGTGCAAAATGCAACTCATGGCAACCTGGCAGGCCGGATCGACAACAGAGATGAGCCCAACCCATTTACTGGAAGGTGACGAAATAATGGCGACAAGGCATGACTGACTAAACAGACGTGACACTAGTGCCTTTCAAACTCGAGGAAACTCGACCAGCAGCGCTTAAAATATATTGCTATTATCCCAGTTGGCCGCGCACACGGGGCAAATTTATGTAAGGATTCTCTTATGTGGAGTTAAAACTTCTCAAACAGGGAAATGATCAATGCTTTTAACGAAACATTGAAATTTTTGTCAAATTCAATTCCCTCCAACCACTACGCGATTCGAACAGGACGCTATTAGAACTAAACATGGTAGAAAGAAAGTTTTTCAGGAACAAAGCTCTTATTCCAACAGGCGCAGATGTTCCACCCGCCACGGAACAAATCTGGGCAAATTTTGCAAATGGCTGAGGGCAAGCAGCGTAGAGCCAAAAGAGACCGTGTCAAGTACAAAAAACTTCTGAATAGGAGATTTGCTTTGAGAAAAAAAATCGACGACAATAAGACGCTGAACGTGGCGACCATTTGCTTGAACTGACGTACAAGACCATGCCCATTGCTCGACGAACAAATAACACAAGCGTCTCGCTGAGAATGAGCTAATGATGTGCCAGGTGCTACCCTGATAAGATAAATCCACCTTACCAATTAAGCACCACGCCTTTGCCCCCTAATGAAAGAAATTTAGCGCTGAAAATAATGGGCATTTAATTTTTTTTTTCCGAAACAGCTTGGTAGCAAGAGAATAAATGAAACAGAACGCTAAAGAGCGACGATGCGAAAATCTTATCAGGGGCAACGCTGCAAAACGAAAAACTTTGCGCAGATTTTAAAAAAATAGACCTAAGCACAAATGGACTGCTCTTACGAACCCATCTCCTCGCAAACTTTCACCCACTATTGGAATTAGAAGGTCGCACCCTGCCTGGCCGAATGATACGAAAACAATCATTCCATCTACTGCCTAATTTTCTGCAAGCCACCATCCCCACCTCGTTCTTGGACAGATGGTACCAGAAACAGAAAGGTAAACGGCGAGCGCAGAAGAGCAGACATGAAAAAGAAGCCCTGAACTATTTCGGCACTATGAAGCTGATAGAAAACAAAATCAATCAAACACACAACAAACAATTAATCAATCAAATAAAAACAACAATCAAACAATTAAACAGACAAACAAACAAATAACAATCAACTAAAGAACACTCAGTCAATCAATCAAACGAGTAACCAAAAACAAACAAACAAACGAACAAACAACAACAACAATCAATCAAACAAAAACAGTATAGGGGTGAAAGAAAGGAAAGCAATGGCAGACGGACACATGTCGGTTAAAGAATTCCAATCACCTTGGTGATGCCCTGTCGCTGCGTCACCACCCCGTCTTTTTTTTTGTGTTACTTAACTCGGCGACACAACAAACAAAGAAAACACCGATTATATGACAAGTATGCCTGACGTCTGTTATCAAAACATGGCATCGCCCCTTACGGATAGCATCACACGCCAGACAACCGCTCGATCACATACAATCAGTTCTGAGAATGAACTTCAAGTCGCGCCACACAAATGAACGGATTTCAAATTGGAAAATCCAATGCTTGAAAAACTCTGCTCATTTGCCGGATTAATTCAATTTTCTTAGTTCAGCAAGGCGAGAAGGAACCTTGTCCGAGGCAGCCATCTTTGGTCATTTGCAAAGAGGGCTTTCTGCGAGCCCAAATTTCTTCTAATCGCTGCAAAAAGTTGAGATTTACAAACTGCACTGATAAAATCAAGGAACACTCGTAAAGGCACGCAGAAAAATACAGGACATTGTAGCTTTGTCAAGACGACTCTTTGTTCAAACTGATACTGGCACAGTCCATTTCTAATGCGAGTGCGTTGCTTCTTGCAAACTTCCATTTTTATTCAAATGCTTTTTTAAAAAAAAAAAGCATTCTTGATAGTACTATGGTATTAAAAAGTTGCATTTTAACGAAATTTAACACTAGCTAATCTTCGTTAAGATGAAAATCAGTGAAGACACTCTTGTCCAAGGATTTGAAACATTGCCGAGACCGAAATTTAAGGGGATACCAACAGGATGGTAAGAGGAACGACGCCAACAGCAAATTTGCCGAGACCGCAATGGCGTAGTTTACGTGCAATTTAAACGGATAATGGTGGTCGAATCCACCAAGAATTCCCACACGTCACGCCCTAACTGCGCCACGAAGAGACGCACGTCATAATGACGGAGTCGCAGAATCGGCTTGAGCTCTGTACCGTCGATTCGTGGACTCGTACGCAGGCTATTTCTTGCCCCAGAAAATACAAAAAAAAAAATTCTTGCTTTCTTTCAAGTAGGAAAGCCTGACTTTAATCGGGGATTCTCCATAGAGGTACCATTTTATGGTGTTCGCTTGTAAAGAAAACCCAACGGGTTTGTTATTATCAACAATTGCTTAACCACCCAGAACACCAACCGCAACGCTCATGAATTCTACGCAATTGCACATTTTATTCTCGAAGCACACACGGGCAACGGGTATTTTAACTTTTGTATTTTTGTTTTACGCTTAATTAGCAAAGATAACAGCTCAACCCTTTTGTTCGGCTGCCGGGCAACCGGAGAATACAAAAAAATAAGATGGATGGCAAGAAGAATTGCTCACTGTGTACACTTGCTTCGCTGGTTCCCCAACTTTGAGGAAACCTTAGAGTTGAGAAACAAAGCAAGCTTGAGTGGGCAGCCATGTAGCCTCAAGTCACGAAACATGTATGATCGGCACATATTTTGAAGCCTGTCCAGTGAAAGGTGTCAGCCGCTTCTAGGAAACAAAGCGTAGATTTTTTAAAAGCAAAACGTTGTCGCATTGACCAAGCAAACATTAAGTTAACGGAAATCCCGATCCAAATAAATCTTCGTGTGGAGATGATAGTCTTCTCAATTCAGTAAAATCTCCCACTCCCGCGTCTCGCCATATGGCAAAGCATCCGCCGAGCAGCCGCCAATCAACTGATTAAAATGATCAAGAAAGTTTTATCAGCTCCCTGAATTTTTTTGTCTAGATTAACGTAACCAATATAACCGTTAATTAAGTTGGCTATTGTTGATAAAATTGATAGCACCAAAGCAACGGCTACGCGGCAGCTTGTCCTATCAACAAAACGAACGCTTGCACTGATAAGATAAGTTATAATTAGCCGTTCTGGGCGCTCCAAACTATCGAGCATAGATTTCTCCTTTTCTTGATAGAACTCCAACCGGAACGACAAAAAAAACATTTCTTTAAAATGATTTTCTGTGGTTTGCTGAAGCACAAATTCCCAATTGAAACAGCTATCAAAATGATCAGTGAAAAAGTCAACTAGAAAATTTTGAAGACAAACGAGAATGTGACGAGAAAACTTGTAGCTTTAACAGAAATTCTTGTTTCACGGGTTCGCCTCAAAACAGCACTCGAATAAATATCAAGAACACGAAAAAAACAAGTCGGGGTTTCGAATCGTCAAAATCCAAATCTAAATGTTTATCTCGCTGAGTCTGGCAAACGGATTGGCGAAGCACGGCTGCCTAATTCCTAACCACAACAACAACAACAACAACAACAACAGCAACAACAACAACAACAACAACATGACCCCATCATGGCCCCCCCTTCCTCCTCAATAGCACTCCACCTGTCGCTGGTACTTTCAGGTACTTCTAATGCAAACGCAAGCCCGGTCCAAGAAGCCGCACCTGGCCCCTTGAGATGCCATTCAAAGACCAGCTAAAGCAGGCAATTTTTTGTGCGTGTGACCACAGCAGGCTTCGTGTAGCGTCGGCACGCCACGCGTAGACACGAACAACGACGCAATCTCCCGTGCAGGTACCCCGTTTTCAAAATCACCCCACAAACCATTAGCCAAACACACGCTACCTTTGGCTCTCACATCAACGAGAAGTAAAAAAAAACGTCCGCTTTCTTCGTTAGATTTTTTTTTCTTATGTCGCGAGCCAAGACGCATATGCCTAGTAATAAGGACGAACGTGCCTGCTACGAAATGGATTGACAAGGCAGGGTGCAAATCCTAATCCTACACTCAAAGGGCGTGGACGAAGATCAGTTTAAATACGCTAACGCAGATACACTTAACGCTCACTGCGGAGTTTTGAATACGCCGGGCACTCCCTGAGACGGTCAAACTCCAAAACAAAATGACCAACATTCATTCCAGGCCGCATAATGCTTCTCTAGCAAGCAAAACCCCTCTGCTACCGACATCCATCCCTACCTTTCAAAGCAGAGCATGAAGCTTTTTCATCTTAGAAAAAAAAAACAGCCAGCATCGCAACAGAACATCTATGCGGATTATACCCTCGTCCGCTATGGTAACTTTTCATAAAGGGTGGTGGCAAGGGGTGGTGGTGGTGGGTGGTGGCAAGGGGTGGTGGTGGTGGTGGGTGGTGGGTGGTGGGTGGTGGTGGTGGTGGGTGGTGGTGGTGGTAGTGGTGGGTGGTGGTGGTAGTGGTGGGTGGTGGTGGTAGTGGTGGGTGGTGGCGAGGGGTGGCGGTGAGAGGTGGTGACGGTTGGTGGTGAGAGGTGGCGAAGGTGCATGTGTTGTCAGAAAGGCAAGCATTGAAGAGTTCCTTTTGAAGTTTGGAATAATACCGGTTATTAAAGCTTCAAGGAGCGTCCATATATAACCAAAACATTTGAAGGCCCGCAAAAAAGGCAAACAAACAAAATAAACAAGCAAAACAAAATAAACAAAACAAAACAAACAAACAAACAAAATAAATATACAACACAAACAAAGCAAAATAAACAAACAAAACAAACAAACAAAAACAAACAAACAAAATAAATTAAACAAACAGCGTTTATAATAGGTTCAAGCGTTAGACATGGTCCCGCAGACAGAGAGCGGTTCTCACGGCCAGCTCTAGGAACAGAAAGCGCTTACAACGAAAGCTTCTTAGTTCCTGCCCTGATTTCCTAATGTAATTTCGGCTGGGGAAATAATCCTAGCCAAGATTAGCCCTTTCTCATGTTAACTGTCGCGCTTGTAGCAAGCAAACGCACGACTAGGCTCGCCTCAACTAGGCTCGCCTCAACTACGCCAATGCATCAAGGCTCGGCTACATTCCATGAGCATGATTGGGCTTCGATAAAACTGGTCGAGAAATAAATGCAAAGCGAGGCTGGAGGTCGTTCTCGACCTTGAAGCCGCAACGGGTCACTCCCAAACGACAGCCAACAACCAGAGCAGGTGGCAGAGTGCAAACGAAAACTTTCAACAGATGGCAAATACTAAAAACTCCTGCTAACAAGGTTTAGCTGAAAATAACGAGCGTGGAAGTTCACCGGAGGCGCCCAAAAATTACACCGATGATATACTATATGAAGATCGAAACAACAAATGCGACGATGAAGGCAGTTGTACAAAGATACTTCGACTGTTTAAATAAAAGCGGCATTGAACCCACTTGCCCAATAAAACTCGAAGCAACCACGCCAAGTAATACATAACGCATAAGATACGAGATCATCATATCGAAAGTAACATCTTTTCTTACCGGAGTTTGATCGACTTCCAGTTCGACACCTTGGCATGCCAGTTGACACGTCAAACATGAACCCAGCCGAAAAGAAGTCAGATGCTCCCATGTGAGGTGGGTAGAGCTGCGGCTGGAATCCATACGGTCCCAACGTCTGCAAAATCCTTGGTTTTACGTCTTCTGGATAATGCGGCGATGGGTTTAGAGGCGAAGGCAGGTTGTCTTTCGAGCCCGAAAGGGAATTGGGAATGTAGTGAGGGTGCACGGGGAAGGGGGCGAGACTCAACGAAGTCCCAGCTCCGCTCGTCTGCGCTAGGTTGTGAGGTGGGAACGATGAGTGCCATATTGAGGGCGGGTTAGCGCAGGGAATGGGCAAGTGTAGACCAGGATGCGGGCTACGGCTAGTGCAGCTTCCAGAACTCGGCAGGTACAACCTTGACGTGCAAGACGGACTACTTTCAGGTGTGTTGACAGGCGACGCGTGATGAGGGGAAGATGGATGACAGAGTGATGGGTGTGCGTAGGGATTGTGCGCTGCCATGGAGGTCCGCGCCCAATCTGGAGCACTGACAACAACTGGGTCGTGCTGATACGGGTGGTAGTGATCGCTCGACTCGTTGCTGTAACTAGATGTAGGAGTGCTAAGAGGAGCAGGTGCGGGTACACCTCCAGGATCGGAGTACAGGGCATGCTGACCAGACATGTACTGATGAAACCATGCAGGGCTTGGCCTAGCGTGGTCAAACGAACTCACATCCATAATCGTCATTTAAGCAAACTCTGTTCAAGTCCCCACAACATACACTGTTTATGCCGCCAGATATTCCCACGTGAATTCGCAAACTGCTGCCAACTGGTTGCAGTCTGCCCAAGCAAACCGTGCAAACTGCTTGCTCAACCTACAATTCACTAAACAAAACCAATAGCCCAGGTCCCAATCATGATTGAGTAGCACGATGATTGTTCAGCTAGGGTTAAAGCAAATCACGTACAATACGACGCAATTACACATGTAATTAAGACGGTCATGCCTGAGTAGCCTTAATTTGAAGCTGACCCGAGTCAGTGGGACAGATTACGACGCTCGCCATGCGCTCTCGGTACCGGAACTTTAGACATGAAGAAAAAAGAACCACCAAAGACTAATAGAGCCTGCTACAAGCCAGAACCGATAAGAAAAGAGGAAATAATCTCTTGAGGCAAGCGCAATCGGGGCGACCTGATCTGAAATCTAAAAATTCTTAGCGTAATTTCAATCACAATTCCGAACCCACGAATCAACGACTCATTTCCAAACCTACCTAGTGTTGTTAAAGTATATCCGCGCTTCTTTCAAAGCCCCCGGAACAGATGCTTACAATTCTCCTTTTTTGCTTTTATTAACAATGCTGATTGTCTTATCTCTCACTTTGTAGCGTGCAATCAATCAACACGTTAGCTGAGCTGTCCTATAAGAGGTGAGCGATAACTGTTTCCTGCATTCGAATTGGACCAGTGTTAGAACATCTCGACATCTGATTTCGTTATCTTGTCAAAACTACCAGCCTTCTGCCTTTTGGTTCCACGTATACTAACTAACGCTTGATCCTAAACAGATATGGTGCTTTTATCTCATTTCTATACCCTGAAACAATGTCCTTGTCAGCCTAGATAATGACCAAGCCTCTACTGGCGCCAGTGGCTGTTGGCCAGCCGAGACAAATCTCGAAGCTAAGCCAATAGGAACGCTGCGACCTTAATTAGTCTAGGAAATGGTGGGCTGCTGCGAGAAGGTTCAATCTGGCGGTTGGCTTGCACCACTTGCTGTTTGGTCGTATCGGCCATCTCGTATTGGGCAACAAAAAAACCTAAAAGAAAATTTGATCTCCTTAAAGGTGTTGCAATAAATGGTCTTTAGGTCAGTAGATATCGGTAATGGGGCGGACAATTTTTGGACATTTACGTATTTAGTAAGAAAATGTACGCATTGTAAGCGTGAAACTTTTCAAAACCAAACGTCTTGCTGCGGTAATAAAAAATCCCTCATAGGAGACCTATGGAAGCCTTTCCTGCTTCCTATGGTAATGGAACTTTGGGAGTCTTCATCAAACGCGGACAGAAGCCAACAACTTCCCCTTGGGGAAGTTTCTAGATCAACTAGTTCAAGTTTACTGTGACAGAAGCTAATAAACGATGTTGATTTGCAATTGCTTTTATAATTTGATTTCGCATTTTGCTCTCGAGAAGTATTAAGGAGGCTCTTCAACTTTGATTAGCCTTGCTAAGAAGAGCCCTCCTTCCCATTGTGTGACACATTTTGATAACTCTTGTGTAAATTTTTTGTACGCACGTTTGGGAAAAGAGATTGTTCTTGTTGACTGTTGTTGTTGTTTAATATTCGCCAATCGCCACCGACTGAGTTTCTGCAGATCCTACTAGGTACCAGATATCGAAAAGTGCTGGTATGAGATCATGGGTCGGAAGCAGTTAGACTCTTCATGATTTTCACTGGTTTCCCTTAATACGGCATTTTTCAGTAACAACCCAGGCAGAGAATTCCAGAAGCTTTCTATAACTGCATTTTGGTCCACTGGTGGATTGCCACTTGGACTTGGAGATCTGGGTATACATTAGCATTTCCTCTAATGGGGAGCTCCTGCTGGGGAGAAGGTACTAGTTGGAACGCAAAAATGCCAAAGCACTTGCCAGAAGGATATTTATACCCACTACATTCATAAACGAACAAGTCGCTCAGATCTTGCGTCTGTCTGTCTCCCGGCCTTGCACCGGCCCCTCTGCATCAGATAGCACCTGTTTTGGGGGACTTCCTCCAAAGCGCAGCAGTTGAATTTACTAACCCGAAAAGCTGCCTGCGCGCGATTGCAATACGTTAGTTGAATAGGTGCAGGATTTGCAGTGCGCACTGATAAGCCTGCATGAAAGAGAAACATACGGAGATTGTGCTTGCCTTCAATGGTTCTGCCCACTTCGTAGGCTGCCCAACTCTGAAGCTGCAAAACGTCAATTTATTATTTATGTAAACGCGGAAGATTTGCGATAAGTCGAGCCCTAATTTTCAATGTTACCACTTTTGTTCATGTCAGGTGACCGCCTTATCGAACTTTTTTGGAGTTTACGCATTCATTTTATTTTTTATTTACTTGATCGTTTATTTATTATTCATTATTTACATAAATTTTTATTTTATCTTTATTTTTAATCTTGCAATTCCTGATTGCCTCGTGGAGACACGCCAACATCGTCATCAACTCGACCATGATTCTGGCTAGAAGAAAATTATCGCTGCGACTTGCTCATCCCAATTATCCATTCAGTTATCTTAAGAGGAACATCCGAATGGTCGAGGCACGATGAAACTAAGGGCGCTTTCCGCTTTAGTTCGGTACACACGCTATTTTCAACTTGCAGCCAATTTTACTTACGTAATCTTCTTAGACTAGCAGATATGGCTAAACGCAAATGATCTTAGCAAACCATACACTACCTTCTCTGGGGAGCTTTTATTAAGGCGATGCAAAGCTTTACGGCAAAACCCTCAAGACGATGGCGATAATCATGGCGAAGATGATTGATTCCGACTTTCGCTGGCCAACTTAGCTTGAAGTCGACGACAAAAGAATCCTTCATTAAATATGCATGCATGCTAAGCTATGACTGAGCAAGGAAAGTAAATAAACTGAGGAAAATGTTTCATTTTTAGAGAAATCACTAGCATTAAATTATTGCTCGAGGGCAAACAGACCATCTGTACAGTCGAATCAAGCATGTGCTAGCTTGATAAACGTTTCAGGGTTATTGGCGAGTCTTGTGTGCAGATAGGGTTTGCGTATGAAAAAAAAGCCAGAACAAACAAACACACAGTAGAAATGTCTGAATACTCCTGCAATGGGTGTGTGGCTCGCCGCACAGTACGCTGCACACCGCACATCACAAAAGAATGATAATTTGCATACAACTAATGAATACTCTGATGAGTCACTTGCTATGTAGAAGGACTTCGGGTATTTCAAAAAAAAAGACTGCTGAACAAATTCTCAGCAAGAATGCTTTACGTCTGCTTTAATGCTTTCGTCACAGCTCTTCCGCACCCACACACTCACAAAAACTTACCCATGTACTTCTAACAATATGTATATATATATATAAATATATATATATATATCATATATCTATATATCTATATCTATATCTATATATATCTATATCTATATATATCTATATATCTATATATATATATCTATATATATATCCCATATCTATCTATCTATCTATCTATCTATCTATCTATCTATCTATCTATCTATCTATCTATCTATCTATCTATCTAT
>QQSS02223552.1:0-10637 GCA_003687565.2 Craspedacusta sowerbii | reverse complement strand
ACATACATACATACATACATACATACATACATACATACATACATACATACATACATACACACACATACATACATACACACATACATACATACATACATACATACACACATACATACATACAAACATATATTCCAACTCCCTTCCCATCTACCCAACAACACTCGAAATTTCTCAGCCCCAAGCCCGCCTTTAAGGGACGTCCAAGACCCCACCCAAGGTTCAGACAAGAAGATTATTTCTTACCCTCGCTTTGCGACCTTTCTACTGCGCAGCTTTCCGCGGACAATTATACTCACAATCACCACTGATTAAAAACACGCAAATATTTACAAAGAATTCCTATCGGCTCACTTCAAGGTCCCAATAGTCGGAAACTTCAGCACCTATGCCGCACCGCCACAGGACTTCCGAATAGCGATACTGCGCTTCTTTTCCGCGACAATGCCGCCCTGAAGCTTGTGCTCTTCTCGATCGAAGCCACCTTCAGCATCTTCATTGACTCAATGAAAAAACATTTGCAATCCCGAACCGCAACTTATTCTGATTCGTGTATCCGCCGCCACGGTAGAGACGGCGAGACGATAATTTCGACATCAGAAAGCGTGTTCTTCCAAGAAACGTAACCTTAAGCGTTAGTAATTACGAACAAAATTTGCACTTTTTGCCGCAGCACGCGTTGAGCGACGAGGGTTTTGGAAACATCTTCATCGAGTATCGCATCATCTTTAGGCGAAGCATCATATATATGCGTAGCGTCATCTTCATGCCGCAGAGCATCATCTTCGCGCGTTGACTATGTAGCTTTGATGTCTCGTGAAGTTTCCTGGATAAAATCTTAAGACAAATTAAAGGAGCTTCTCTACCCTGAGCTACTTTCCCGAGTAGGGCACCCTTCGTTCCCCATTCAGCGAGCCCAGGCCCAGTTTCTCTATAGTGTTTCTCTGTGAAAAGCTTTTTTGTTTGCAACCATGCCTGTTAATTTTGTAAGCACCCAAACTCTAGGAACACTACCCCGCCCCGTACCCAACTTAGATTTCAATAGTCATCTCGTTTGTTGTGTTGGCATACTTGGGGACTCGGCGAGACGGTACATGTGCACTGTGCATGCCTGCTGCGGCTGGACGGGTTCGGCAATATTGCGGGTGAGAGGCATCATGCTGTGCTACTGTTTACCTCGCATTGGCAGTACTCTTGCAGGTTGGAGCCAAGTCTATTGCACAAAGCCTAAGCGACTCTCATAATGCCTTCTTTGTATATTTTATGGCGTGTGTTGGTATTACTTAGACTTTCAGATAAGCCGTAGAACACAGATACATTGTTTCTTACCCAAGTTAGTATATGTGTACGTTTGTAAGCTTCATTCATTGGTGGTGATTATGATCTAGCTGGCATGTTGACGATCATGTCCTGCACAAGTGTGCTTTGACAGTATGCTACGATTACGCGAGCAAAACAAGTGTCCATTGATCATTGCGTCAGTATTTATCGACGGTGGATATTTAGATGATAATGCAAGAATGATAGATTTACGATACATATCACAACAGGTCTGTTATGGCAGTGTGTCAGAGAAAAGTGGTAAGTTCCTTTGTATTTATATGTTATTGGATGATGTTATATTAAGTTAGTTTCTGTCAGTTATAGTTAAAAAGGTTGGAATAATAGTTTGCGATATTTGGTATTGTATTTTATTATGTTGCCACAAGTCTTTATATCGCAATTGTAATAATAGTTTTACGGTGGTGTAAAGAAAAATATATCGGTGGACGGAAGGCAACAACTTTAGTCTATGCGGCAACTTCACACCCGTGACAAACCCTTCGCACACACCGTGGGAACGTAAAAATGCGGACCTTAAAGAAACGAAAACGTAACAGTACCCTAACTAAGGCAAACAATAAATATGGCCCTTTGAAAGGATTGGATTTGAAGATGGTCCAACTACCCTTGAGATTGCGTCAAAAACAAACACGCAGTTTAGTCGTGAGCTTGTCAGTTCTAATCTTATAACAGGATGGCGGGGCATGTTATAAGAATGACCTTGCTCAGGGTGCCTGAGTGGGAACGGTTCTAGAATGCCTTTTCGTAAGTGATCACGCATTACTTCATCGTTCTGTTTAAATACACCTGGTCGCCCTTTTAGACATTTGATTAGTGACAAGAGCCTATCTTGCTAAGTTCAAAATTATTAGCTAATAACTCGTGGTCCTGGCGCCAGGGGAACGAACCTTCGTATCTGCTGCCATTAAATTTAACTGCTTTCTGGAACCTGTCTAACACGTTTTCCTCGACCTCGTTCGAAATACCTACAGATTCCATACACTATATAGCCAGCCACCCTTCGCGTCCATCAAACTTGTTTTCATTTCCTGAAAACCTTCGGCCGCCTCACTTCCAATAAACAAGGACCAACTAGCGACATCTTCCCCTGCAGGCTCTTCTAAACTAACCAGACCCGACAAGACCCACCACAATTTCGTTTCTACTGCAACAAGAAAATCATAAGTTCTCTTCGCTAGTCGATCAAGCACAAACGCGCCATAAAAATCAGCACCGATTAAAAGTCTCTCCTTTTCGGAAACTCACAGTCAGCACTTGGAGTGTCGTCGGCACCACACAAGCTGCAATTATTACCCTACCCTTGCTACGCAATCCCTGAACATTAAAATGCATCAATTCGCAACGATGGGGCGGAGCATAACATAACAACAACGTACAATTAGAGATATGTACACACATATGTGCACCCAAAAACTACGATAATCGCCAGCTGAACGCCGTGCTTCACTAGGATTCCGGCCCATTATGCTAAGAATTATTCCACACGGTGGGCCTGCAACAGTTTTCAATAATGTTGAGTTATAGCCCGTTAGAAACAGGTACAACTTGCAAAACTTATTGAGTATCGCTTTGTCGTTAGCCAGCTTTACGACTTGATGAATACTCATAGCCCCATTTGCTCCTAAACCTTTCTCAGTAAAACACCCGGAAATCATCTGCACCCCAACTCAACAGCAAATAAATCACAGGTGAAGCTATTTCCTTCGATGTCACTGGCAAGATCGTGGTAGCGCAGTAGCTTTTTTTGATAAGCTTCGTCAATTATTTCCTCCCAAGCAACCGTCAGTTCCCCTAACACGACGTGTCTCGTTTCTTCATCGATCAACAACAGGTCAGGTCGCTGCGACGAAAAGACGATCTGACCAGGCCCAGTGCTCGCCCACCTCCTCTGATTTTTCAACTTCAATCCTTTCCTTTTGCAGCTGGAATATCACCCTCGCGCACAAAACAGATCCCATTTTTCTGGTGCACTGGCATATATGCTTCCTGCACTGCTTTCTGTATCACCTCCAGGACAAGATTGTGTCTGATATATACCATCCTGATTCAAGAGCGCTCTTACATCCTGGGACCATATGCCTAAGGATTCTGTACTTTCCACAGAAACCACATGCAGGACTGATCTGTAGCTTCCAATTCTTGAGATTTGCGGGAGACAAAGTGACATCATACGAACAATGAAGGAGAAACTTAAGATGGAAAGGGCTCATCCTCCACCAGCCATTTCATGATATGACTCGCTGCTCCACGTCCTCCCAGTTAAACCAGAACCCTAGTTGACCCTGCTCGGCTGCCGTTGCCAACCGTCTTTCACCTCGAAGTCCGCACTTCCTGCTCTCTAGAACTCTTAGCGCGGCACCTTTCTGCACTGATCGGAAGCTCGTTTCTGCCATTCCAAGTCCTTAACGTCATGATCTTTTTAAACCTTGCACTTCATTATACCGAGTCATTGCGGTGACCATGTTCATGCCATCTGCCACTTCCATTTCTGACCCGACTGAAGTTCTGGAGGGATTTCGCGGATTGCTGATCATTCGATTCAACCAGAATGGACAGAAGACGAACCTTTCCAAGCTTGAATTCCTTGACCAACCACACTAGAGGTAACTGTAGCTTGGTTGTCTTGCCTTGTCTTAAATAAAACTCGAGCGATTAAGTCCTTTTAGCGCTAGCTAATATTGTTCCTTACAGCCAGGTAATACCAGCTGTTGCGGTTTTTAAAATACTTTCAGCCCAATAGGTTATAAAAATTGAAAAATCGATAGATTTCAATGCACTGGCAGTTGATCCAGATAATACAAAAATGGTTGCCATTTCTTACCCTATTCCTTTTCTCGTCCCTGGTTCAATGATTATAGCTTTGGCTCTGATATAGCTCGACTAAACGAGAAATTAATTTAAAAAGCTTCAATCAATAAGCAGCACTAAAAGATATATCGCAATGTTTATTCTAGGTGTCTTTCTATCTTACTCTACTGGCATCAAGGCTCATAGAACCTGAAACGCGCAGATGTACTTGTGGAGAGGCAACCAAACTCCCAAATAACTCTCCACTAATACGAGAGGGTTTCCTCGCTGACGATTATTGGCGAATCACAACGATAAAAATCCAAGGACAATCAATAAATGCCAACCAATGCCAGTCTAAAAATAAATAGCCACCGAACAAATGCTACATTTAACCACAACTAACATTATTTACGCATAATCAACTTGAAGAAATGACGTCCATAATTGCAGAGGATGGTACTTAAATTTCAAGATTCAACTTGTCACTACAGACCATAGCAAGGACTCAATGCAGCCACGAATACAGATCTTGTATTTGGTAACCTCATTCCTAGGCTCCACCTGGTCAAACTCGGCACGAGTAGCGAGCAGTATTCACCGGCTCTACCTCACGGAAGTTACAAGGAATCCCTTAGGCCAATAATTGACCACTTCAGGTAACATTGTAATTCCCAGTACATCATAAAGAGGCCTCGGGCCCTGGACACTAAACGCATCCTCACTTCAGGACAAAGGATACAAGACATAAATGCCTTATTGAACTTTAGGAACGAACAAAAAAGACACTAAACTAACATCTCTGGCTGGTTGGTCACTGAAAATAGCTGTGCTAAGTCTACCAAACAAACAATGGCCCTTTATTTTCCCTTACCCAAACAATAAGCATTTGTAGAAGCCGACCGAGTTTCGTTTTTTTAGAAACAGAAACGCGTCGAAACCGAGATAAAGACGGCTTCGACTATGTCTTTGACAACGCCCTCAAGTCAATTTGCCAGTTGCACTTATTCAGTTGACTGTATTTATCAATGCACTTTCAGTGCTTCCGATCTAAGGCTAGCATGTCCATTACTTGATTCTCGCCGGCAGTTGACCAGCTTGATTATGGTACGGAGGACCGTAATACCAAGCCTCGCGGATCGTAGTTTGGAGACATAGTTGATCGATGGAAAATGTGTAGGAGTTGCTAAAATTAACATAAACGGACTAACGAATATTACTAAGGAACATTCACGAATATTCAGTCATTCCGACTAACATTGACGACTTAGAATACCCTACTTCACAAGTCAATTCTGTATGAAGTTTAAAATGTATCAAAATTTAGCAGGCAGCCTGGAGAAATTGCCGCCCGCGTTTAGGTATGACAATCAAAGGTTAATTGGTTGGTAAGCAGAAAGCGATTGTGGTGTCTTTTTTAGTTGTCGGAGTAGAATTACAGCATTTCTTCAATCGATTGACGTCGCTCTTGTATATGAATTAAACTAGCCGGTTTCGTCAGCAGAAACAGCTCAGCTTAATAATGACATTAATGAAGCTGCAGCAACGCCGTCGTTGAGTCTGGGGAACGGTCATGACAGCATGCCAAATTATGCAGACCAAGAAACGTCATCGGTTCACCTGAACTGGCTCAAGAACAGCAACTGGGGTCGTATTTTGGAGCAGCCTTGTGTCCCTCCCGTTTTCACTGTTTTCGGTCAAAGTTTCAAAGTCAAAGTCAAAGTCACGGTCTTAGCAGAAGAAGAAGAAGATTTGGCCAACGTCAATGCGTTCGCACACTTAGCAAATCAATAAGAAGGAAAATCCTGCGATGCAAGACAATTTCACACGCAATTTTTTCAATAAACAAACTTGATTGAACATACTTTGGGAGTCACAGATAAAAACATTGATGCCTGATGATGCCTATCATACTTTGGGAGTCACAGATAAAAAACATTGATGCCTTTTGACGCCTGCAGAGAACTGCACCACCTAATTCAAAGACTTCTTTGATCTTTCGGAAGAAATCTTTGACTACTTCCTTAACAAAATAAGACACCTAAATCCTGACCTGAGTTTCATCAGCATAATTTGGAAGGAGTGTGTTAGTACTCGTTAGTTTCTGCGAGCTTTATTATGTGTGTTTGATCTTATATTATTTGCTTGGACTTCCACACTTCTCTTAGCATGCACTTGTTCTGCACTGAGTAATATTAGTAAAATATTATTAATGTGGGTTACTTGTGACTATTTTGGGTCATGTTATTTTATTTTTGCTTTTATAATTGTACTTCGCTGACTGGAACAAGGTGCCATCCTCAATCTTATTAGCTTCGGCTACAGAGGATGCCTCCCTCTCCAATCAATGCATATGTGACGGACCTTTACTATACATTATGTAATCCTTTGGATACGATGCATTTGTTGGGAAAATAAATTGCTGTTGTTGTTTTTGTCGTTGTTGTAGCTTTCATAGCCAAAATCAAACTTTCGCATCAATCCTAAACCAAGAACAACAAACAACTCGAGAAGGTCTCTCAAACACTGCATAGACAGACAGCTAGTGCCAACTAAAAAACAATCAGCCCGAGCTCAGAAGTGAAACTGCTGGCACATGACCCCCATAATACTTAATCACGGATAACCTTTCAAAACGTGTTGAAACATCAAACAAAGTCATGATAAATCATTCCTTCACGAAAGATAACCTACAAAAGGGTTAGATCCTAAGCCCTGGCGCAATTGAGTTACTCCTTTCCTCCCAAAGATTACGTATCCAATCAGGCCAAATATGCCGATGGTAAACACAGCCGTCAGAAAGGTGCTCCTATAACAGAAAAAGCTCAATTTAAAATCCAAGATAGAGGATTCTCCTAAATTCATGATGCAAAGAAATGGAAGCAACATGTTTGATGGTCATGGATCTCTTATTAATATATACCTACAATGACCGTGAAGCCAAGGCAATCTAAGTACAGAACTAACAGCCTTCCACAACAAATCAAAGTTCAATCTACTTTCGAAAGAACATACCAAAGCTGGTCTTCAGGTCTATACTTTACGGGAATAAATTGAGAAGGCTTAATCCCAAGACTTTCCTGAGCTTCTCGCATTTGTTCCTCAAATTTATCCACAGTGCCAACAGTGAATGTGTAGTGGGGCCCGAAACCAAAAGCCTGTTGAAAAGTAATACCACGCACTGATATAATTACGAACATGTTCTGAAAACTGAAATGACCAGCTTGCTCTGCGAGGGGCAAGGATGGCAATTATTCAAAATAAAATACAAAACAGATTCCATGGTATTTATCTATAAACCTGCCACATTAAGCACTGAATCACGCACCTCTCGTCCGTGGATAATAGCGCCATTGTGAAGGTACACATAAACACGATCCTTGGCAGGTGACACATCAAGTCTCTCTACCTAAAATATCAAACACAAAACTCATGACGGAGATCATCTAGGTATTTGAAGTAAATTTCACCATGAAAAGGTAAAATTCAGCATTGAAATTAGCAGTAGCATCAATTTCATTTAGTAAACGTTCACCGCAACACAGTAGAATTAACTACATTCACTAGATGCACGGGAATCCAAGGAAATACATCGATGTCATTTCTGCCTGGACCTGCCAAGTCCCAATGCCGTTATGTCATTTTCTCTTCACGATTTGGATGCTTAACTGTCGATTAATTGGAGGAATATTCCACACGCGAAAGTTTGGATGGAAAGAAAATATGTTTTAATAGACACTTCATAAATATACTGCCATGAACACCGTTGCAGATAAATTTGGAGAATCTCGCGTGTACCTGGACTGTTCCGCGTGAATCCCAGAGCTAAGGCTCGGAGTCCGACCGGATGACCTTCCTGACTAATTAAGTAACCCTGCAATGTGTAGCAATGCAATGTCTGGCGTCAGACCTCCTCTATGTTTGAAGCTTTCCTATAATCGAATTACTAAAGGGCGGTCGAGTCTAGGAAGACAGCTTGGACCGATATCCGGTAACTCATTGGGTTAATCACAAAGGATTCAGCGCTGGGGTTATTAGTGAAACAACTAACAAAACTTAATCACCTTGCAACACAGTAGACATTCGTGCTGGAGATTGACGCCTTGACAAATTTTTTTTTTTGCTGTCCAGTTGATTTAACGCCGCAAGTACGACAGATTATACGCAATTTTGTGTAGCTACGAACTCTTTGCCAGGTATAATCACTAGAACACGAAACTTTTGTATGGACCTTGACCAATGATGAGAGCCATATTATTTGTAAACACTTCGTTTGCCTGCTTCTAAACACAGTCCAGCAGACAGTTTCAAATTCTGAATAATTAGCCTGGAATTTTGGCACCGAGAGAGCAAACGAGACGAACGCAGGTGATTTTCTAGGTATTTTTGCGCTTCGCGGTCTCTTAATTACTATTCTTTAATCATGAGTGCTGCTTGTTTGGTGGCCTCTGAAAACTTGAGAGCGATGCAAAAACGATATGAAGGAAAGGAATTTGCTAATCAGTGGCGCGGTGATAGCGCTGATGGCGGTGATGGCGTTGTGCTCCCGTAATTTTTCGAGGATCCAACCCTTATCAATAAACAATACAATGTGCAAGCTACTCGTAGCCAAAGACTACAGAGCAAAAATGCTTGCTAACAATATTTCCTGTTAGAGACAATACGTTGCTTTCTTTCTAGGAATTGTTAATTGTAGCCGTTCTAGATTGAAGGCCAATCGCCGGTAAATAACTAAACTACTTTGATTCGCGCAATATTTTTTTTAATGAGATATCTAGCCATACAATGTTAACTAGATACCTAGCGTTAATGGACGAGCTCAGTAAAGCTTGTTGATTATGATTCGTTCTACACCCCCAGTGCCTTTGGGAGAATTCGCTCGTCTAGCCTCATGTGGTCTAGAATAAGCACCCTTGCAATAGATGTACGCAATATGTGCGCGTATAATAATGATATATGATAGTCAAGGCAGCAAGCTAAACGCTGAAATGGTGTCGCCCAATGAGTCTTTGCAAGATAACACAGCTTCTCCATTTTCTAATTACCTTTTCAAATTTTCGTCTTTTGGTTGTTGACTTACCAAACATCCATGTTCCACAGGCCTTGCTGAATCGTACAAGAATTGAGTCATTGTTCTGATTTCTGTGACATCTTAGCACTAGGTGAAAGAAATTATTTAAACGGGCGGACTAAGTCTAGTATTCTAACTGTCACCATATATGAAGGTACGACTGAGGAAAGAAGGGGAAGGGGAGGCGGCATATTAATAGTCCTAAAACCGGCTTGACACTATCTCCGGCGAGAATTAGCACGCTTCTACACGTCACTGCCAGTTACGATTTGCAAAGATATTGACTTCTGTGAACCCTTGCAAGAGAAAACCCCGTACGTAACAAATGCAGTCTCAGCGTCTGCTACAATATGGTTACGACCCAGAATGACCTTTCGGGCTGGTCCTAGTGGTTTGCTATTCTTAGTTTCTCATGGCAACGGGCCGCATCGATGGTATTCATATCGCATATGCTATTATGTTATGTAATTACGGCGGAAGACAGCAGCAATGGCTACTCTTCGAAACAGGAAAGCGTACGTAATTGAGGCTCGTCAGCTGCCTAATCTTTTAAAGCAAAAGAGAACGGCTTCTTCCGCTTCTCTAAATACGCATCCAGGCTGTTACGATCGCTCAAAACCAAGTACAGCACGCGAAGCGATATAGACAGTGAAAACTCTACGACTGCACTGAATCTTGAATAACTTCTTTACGCCACTGAAAACTTGAAATAATAACAAGAGTTGGATGGCCCTTACACTTCAAACAAGCAGCCACTAACAAGCTCTAAAAACTCTCTAAAAACTATAGCTCACGGTTCCCGCAACTTCGGTCAAACTCGACCTCTCACCAACTTTAAAATCTCCAATCTCTCTAAAAAACACAAGCACTCCACCCTTCAATCAAAACCGATCTATAATGATCACACCACACAATAGACTAGTACAAAAGACAAAGCAACAAAAACCACTCTTCTCCACACCTTCAAACACAATAAACCATTACAAACGACAAGCAACAAAGATCACTCTCCTCAGCTCTTCACAAGACTCAGGACGCCATAGCGAAACACATGGCAGCCGACACGCAACATCCTCCCCGCCAAAACACGACGGTAGTCAATATTATAAAATACATACAAAGTTTACAAAATAACAGTAGGTTTTGTAAAAGTGCTAATTGTTCCGATGGAATTGGCGTCGGAGGACTTTAAAGAGAAGACCTTTACTCGCTCCAAGCCGCAACTCCATTCTGTGGAAAAAATAGTATTCGAGAATTGGTGTCGGAAAAGATGAAAGAACAAACTTTGGCAAGCTCCAACCTGTGGCTTGGACCAAAGAGCTATAATGAAAGAAACGAAGAAGGGATGGCGTTGGAAACAACAAAGAAATGCGATGATCCAACGCCTAAACCACAATTCTTGTGACATTTATTTAAATTGATTTAAATTTTGTATAAA
>QQSS02223541.1:0-10637 GCA_003687565.2 Craspedacusta sowerbii | reverse complement strand
GACACACCCACACACACACACAAACGCACACACACACACACAAACAAACACACACACAGACACAGACACACACACACACACACACACACACAAACATATATATATATATATATATATATATATATATATATATATAATTTTTATCAGGTTTATCGTAGCACACGTCTAGCGCCCTATGCAATGAAGCTGTGATATTATTGAGTTCATAACATTTTCTTTAGACTGTGGCTTTTTTGCTTTAATGCATGATCAAAACCAAACTAAACCTTTGAGCCACTCAAGTCTTTTCACCACAGCATGCCAGACCATCACTTAATTCTGCACTAATCAAGTTTTACAATCTAATAGAGCATCTGCAGCAGATTTGAGCCGAGATACTGAAAACAGTTCCCTATTAGTTGGACTTAAAAAAACAGACCAAACATACCTAACAATAAAAAATATTGGTTATAATGAAAAATAACGATATTTTGGAACTCAAATGCAGAAGAGCCAGATTAAAAAACCATCATAGCAATCAGTAAATCTGCGATAAAAATAAACACCAAAAAAATCATTAAGAGAGAAAGAAAGTTGAAACTGAAACTGTCATAAATAACGCTTGGGGGCATTAACCTGCCTCATCACTTCCCAAAGCCTTTTGAGAGATACCATTCTAAAGCAGTTAACGCAACTGCCTTGATTGAGATTGTTGCTGCAATAAGCTGGGCAATAACCTCAAATAAATAAGATGCCTAACAAGAAAATAAATAACAACCGCTAATCTATGAGTGTATCTCTTCCAATTTTTGGCTACATCTGCACAAAGATTGACACACAAATATTGACTAAAAAAATGAGCCTCTCAGTAAATAGCACGATTCAAAGGAGAGCTCCGAACAGATACCTATAATGAACAAAATTAATTACTAATTGGCCCATAAGTCATCAGCCTAACTTAGCACTGGAACAATCAAGAACGATCAAGCTACAAATCTCTTCCGCCACTTCATTAAATGTTCACATACACAAATTTGGTATAGCAATGGTGTCGTAGCATTATTGCTTAACTCATACTAGCCACCGGCAAGCAGGGAAAGAACTTCAATGGAAGCCTGAAAAAGTAACCATAACATATGCCCCATGAAGTCAATCCAAATACTATACCAAACAGCTTTTGCTCCAGCGAATGGAAATAAGCACATGTGAAAAATAACATTATTTCCCAAAGCAACATTAACAAGGAGAGTGCAAAAGACAGAAAAACTACGCAAAGCTCCAGATTTTTAGCAGAGTTTCTACAGTCCTTGATTACAGATAGGCATTCATCTAAAACGTGCCGTGATTCAAACAGCTCAGAGTCAATGATCAAGATACAGAATGATAAGAGAAATCCATGTCCAGATATATCAAAGCCACTCCATAAGAGGCCCTTTCTGTGACACGCATCTTTTAATAAGCTCTCTCCAATGCATTTTCCAGTAAACGATTCATAAATGTTGAAGGCATCTGTGCATACGTACCAAATAAGAGTAAGCACCACAAGGCGCATATTATGGCGCCATACTTGAAGTAGCTTGTCATTGAGAAATGCAGACTTTTTTAGACTAAGGCAGACATTTATATAGAAAAATAATAGAACCAGGGTCCAACCCCATCCTTTCTTTACAAAAACAACATTGAAAAAGTTCTTCTTGCTGGAAAAATATGACTCGGGAAATCGGGCGAAATCCTTGAGAAATGACCCAACAACAAACACAACCCAAATTAAAGTGAACTTTAAAAATGGCTTCATAAGAGTTGCATTGAGCGTATGCGTAACTAACAGCGCAAGAGCTGAAAGTAAGTCCTGAAACTTCATGCTGCTTCCTGTCTCCTGAAAGCAATATGCATAATTTAAAATCTGAAGTTAACCTTACTATATAGCCTTGCACAAAAACACATTTCCTTTCAATACACACAGTACCACAACAAACACACACACATATGTTGACGCAACAACAATGGCTCAGAAAAACTAGAAAAACGATATACAGCCAGTCTTAGTCACATGAACAAGCCAAATGTCATTCCTGAATAATAACAAAAGCAACTACAAAAAAAAAAAATTATAGATAAATCACATGGACAATGCTAGTTATGAGGAAGTTTAGAAACATGGACGTAAGTAGCCACTTGAAAGTATGCAATGACCTTTGTGAGCTAAGCCTGGACACTCTGAAAAAAAACCGATACACTGTTGGCATGAAAGTCCATAAAAAGGTATTATTAATATTGTAACTACTAATATGGCCCTGGATACACAACAACATGAGCATTACCAGACAAGGGTTTACATGACACACTTAAAATGGAACAATATAAAAAACTCTGACACTAAAGGAAAGAATGCATTTGTATACCCAAAACACAATAAACAAGAATAAAAAGAAGCATTCACTTAATGCTAAAGGAGTCACTCAACCTAAAATTGGAAGTTGCGAGAAAACTTGTCTTTGTTCCAAACTACATTATTTCCCTAAACCGATAAGAAGAAATCTCCAACCTGCCCAGAGAAAAAGTATAGAATAATTAATCTCAAGAAATTACCCAACTGAGATACCTATTACCTATCAAGTATAAAACAATAAAACACATAACTGGTAGTGAACCGCAACGCAAAAAGTTAAAAACGGATAATATCAGCCTAATGGGTACACGTCCTACTCAGTCCTACAGCGTCGGCTACGACGTTTCAGAGTGGCCTTGCATTAAGGATTGTATAGTCATAATCGCGTATTATAGAACTTATCAACACTCCAACGTTACGTTATTAATAAATATACTCAAACAACACATTGTGTGAGCAAGCAACTAACTGAGATGGCCGGCTTCTTGCATGATTTGTAGAATCAAAGATGCTGACAGCGCAAAGCCCTCTAAAATTAGGCGATAGCGGCTCACCAAAACGGTTGCCATGTTGAACGCTTAGTTATCAGCCTTCTGGAGACGACTGAAGTGGGGCAACCGTCGGGCAGCAACCTGGCAATGGGCCTCAGGCTGTCCCTTATTTAGGAACCTTCACGTCGATGGGTCGCGACCATCTAATATCCATGGAAATTGATATCTGTTATTATATCCAGTCGTTCATAATATAAACTTGCCATAAATTTTTTTTGAAATATCCTCTTCACATGCAGTTTTTTTTTTACTTCATATGCAGTAAATGAAGAGCGGAGAGAGAAGTCAAGTCAGTCAACTTTAAGTTTCTGGATTCTTATGAATATTCCTATTAGCACAACTTCAGCCACACGTCTGTTGAAGTCTATTGTCGTAAATTAAGTAGTTGCAGCATATCAATTTAAATAAAAATTCAAGAGCTAACCAATATTTCATACAGCAATAATAACTTGCACGGGAATTATATCCTTGGAAGGTCACATCTCAAATGATGCACAAACTAGGTAGTATGATTTGCTAAACTGTTTTGTTAGCCAATCTTACAACGCATGATTTTTTTTGTGTGATACACATCTTTTGGACAATTGGAATGACACAGCCGACCATTTATTGCTAATCCAATAACCCGCTTTGTATACATAAGACGATTTTCTTATATTGCTAATGCCAAACGGTACCGGCAATTCGACTTACGTATTTGGTTGTTCAAACGTGGCTTGATATATTTATTGATTTTTGTAGGACAGTGACCCTGGTTGGCTAGAGCACATGAAAGGCTGATGCAGGCCTCCCTCATATCCGACAGTCAGTCGATTATGAAGCAGCGTTCCGCTATTATAGTTCAAATTAAGTGTGCATGAATTTGCAATGCGCAGATGAAATCGTTTTGCTATTGACCGCAGTCGCTAGCAAGAACTGCAGATGTCGATATAACGAGAGATCGATCCTAGTGACCTCGCAATTTAAAAGATGCTACAGTAAGCGATTGATTTTACGTAGCTCCTGACAATGAGATGAATAAGACATGCTTATACGCAACTTCCATGCTAGGCTCAAGTACGAAACCATTCAGCATTTGCGCCTAAATTGTATGTTGGAAATACAGCCGTATTTTTTGGCACGGTATTCAGAACAAATAGATCAAATTTCATATGAAATTATGATACAGGGGAGGTAGACAAATAAAGCAACTAAGATTCAAGTGACTACCTTTCTTCCCCGCAGTTCAGCATTCTCTTGTTATAATCCATATAATCCATAGACTCTGCTTGTAGAGTAGATCTATTTATAAGTTTCGCGATTTTGTTATTCTTTCAAATTATCTTTGGAATGGATGGCAAAGTTTAAAGCACCTCAAACCACTCTTGATTTACATCTTCAATTTCCTTGTATACGTCATCTGTCTCACACTGAAGGAACTTTTCCACTATATCTTGGCAAGATTTCATATCCGTGCCGGCCGATGAAAAGTCCTTGGATACGTCCTAACCACGCAACAGCGACCCGTTGGTTTAATCCATTCTAGAAAAATTAGGGACAGATAGTGTTAGCCATCTCCCCCTCATATAACACTCAATAAAACAACTTGCTTAATTCCAAGTAAGTTTTCAGCGGTACAAAGTCAGTCCCAGTACTTGGCATATCAGCTTCCTCTTCATGAACAATTTTTTGACGGCCGATAGAAAATATTTGCAACAGGCACCGATGCTATTGGGGACTTGCTCAACCACAAATGAACTATACAGGTCGAAAGACATGCTATTGAAATTATGACGAGGTTCCAGACCACTCAGTGTAAGCCTCCGGAACAGCGATCCGTAGGTACCGCTGTCACTCCCAAAAGCTGCAGCCTTCGTCAATGACGAAAGATACCGGGGACATTGCGAACCACTTCATTTTAGTAGTAAAGTAGAAATAATTTGGTCGATAGCCGCAGGAGGTTATATATTATATCTCTATGCAGCTTGCAAGAAATCATGGGACGGCGACAGCTGCACATGTTTCCAACACTATTTCGTAGTTGGAGCTGAAAATGTAGTGCTCGCGCTGGCTGGTTCAATATACTGTGGATGTACGTTGAAGCAAACATGTAAGTAAAAGACAACATGACTCCAAACTTCAGCTAGCATCTTCCCGGTCTGATTGAAGTTAGCTTTCTAAACGTCAGGATACTGCAATATAAACACTGTGGCCAGGTGAATGACAAGCAGTAAACAATGTGTCAATATTGTGTTCCCGCAAAATAATTTATACGCAGTATGTCAAGTTTTCGGATAGCGATAGTTCTCGTCGGGGCCACCAACGATAGTAATGATTACGATGGACTTCAACGATCTAGCATTAGTGCGCGCCTCATCCTTGAAGTTGCCGAGAGAAACTAGCGCATTAAAATCTGCGGCATATGTGACAGCGCTACTGCTGTCGTGTTTACCACTCCCTGATAAAATTTAAATTCAGTCCGGAAAATGTAACACGAACATTCTTAACAACACATCATGGGTTAGCTGGAGGTATCAGTTTATGTCTATCTGCCGCTACCCGGACGTGACCAGGCAACTGGATACGGTATTCCAGATGCAATAAAAGGAGAGTTTGTTTTGATAAGGCTGAAAGTTCCACGAGGACTCGCACTATATGAGCTAAAGAACTTGCACTGACTTCCCACTAGCACCGCCAAGTTCTGCGAATAAACTACTGCGGATGCTGAAAAATGGGTATCTGTAAGCTCTTAGCGAAATTACAAGTTTCAATGACGCCGCAGTGATGTGCCTCGTTCCTTCGGTGGTATGGTAGTCGTGATCATTTATTGAGAAGGCGCGCTTAGCTAGTCTAGTATACTAAAAATTTAATTCTGTTGACCGCATAAGCCGTTTTTCCAGCCAATGCTATCCACGCAGATGCAGCCTTTAACACATGCGCGATACCGACACGAATGAAACATGGAGGCAGGGGGCATATTGCCGCGTGCGAGGTAACATAATCTATTGATATAAACAGTCGCGGCAGTCACCTTTGCAAACGCTCGAACTAGCACGCCAGTCAGGACATACGTTACTTAAATTCAACATTATAGAAAGATAGCATCGAGCTGCCATTGGTTATCTCTAATCTGCCTTGCTTATGAAGTGACGTGCATATCACCCATTTTGGAACGGAACAGCAGCGCATGAGAAACACATTGGTAACAACAAACTTTCAAGCCCCAGCTGTACTTTTCGGCTTAATATAAAAATGTACGACTTAGTTGACTCTTTGGCAAAGGTCACGAGCATACCACGCGTCAGGGCTCCTGTCACAGAAGCAAACGCACTTATTTAAGTATTTACGTTTACCAGAATGTGCTCTTGTAATATAAGCCTGGATGTGCGATATTCGGCACACGTGGCCACACCATCCTTGTGCGAATGCAAGAAGCACAGCATTGCATCTCTGAAAGGACCGATAAATGACTCGACCAACCTTACAAACCCAAGACTTTCTCGCGTTCACACCGCGGCAAACAACAACAGATGACACAAGTTACGACTAGCCAAATAAAGTCTCTTCACGCAATCACGCAGATAAATTCTTAGCGATCTAGATAAACAAGAAAAACTGTAAGGGGTAGATAAATAACAGATATTTTTTGGGTGAGCTTTAGAACGCAAGAAGAGACTGTCTCCAGAGCAATAACAAAAGAGGGGGCAAATCCCAGCCGAACGATGTGAAACAATACCGTCTACAATGCGGCATGTACGAAATGTGCGCGAACAAACCTCGCTAAGACCAGCAACTGCTGAATTTCCACCTATTCGTCCTCCGCAAAATGCCCCAATCGACAAAGTTTGATCGCTACCACAGAAGAGATTTTGCTATACGATACGCAACGCGGCTTAGCGCATAACCTTGTGGTGTGATCGCAAGCCAAGAATTACAATGGCCCATTAGACCAAACTCTCTCTCTCTTCACACACACACACACACACACACACACACACACACACACACACACACACACACACACACACACACACACACACACACAAACACATACACACACACACACACACACACACACACACACACACAGGGCTCAACACCAACTGGGCCACACATCAACTGGTTGACAAACTAAGCTAGGCGACAAACAAACCGACTGGGACACAAACAGACTGGGCCACACACCAACTGGGCGAAAAAACTTGGTTACAATTTCACTTAACCTCTTGGTTTCGCAGTATGCAATTGCACGAAACAAACCAAAAGCAATTTTTTACACCATGGTCGCAACAAAACAGAAACCAACACAAAAAATCTCCCATCTGATAAACCTCAATACGATACGCAGACACTTGCACGTATTATGGGCATACTACTTCGACGGTGCAAAACCACTGATAGAATGAGTGCAAAACATGTTTGCGCAAATAAATATGGCAAGCTTATACGGTATGATAAGTCAAGATTAAATTAGGTAACAAATGAGGACCAATGGAAAACAGAAATAACTACACGAACTCACACGAGACGACAAAATGTCCAGCATCGTCCAACTCGTTACAATAATTATGCTAATTCGACACAAGTCACCTGCCAAATAGACGTCCGACGCACTAAAACCGAAAATGAACGGTCAATTATCGTCGCATGCAAATACCAAATACGGATCCGCGCAATCACGAGTCCTGCATTCAAATTGTAGGCGACAAGCAAGCGCAAACATCTCCTTACGAACAACAAGGTCATACTCCTGATATGTTGATGCACGCCTATCAAATCCAGGCTTAAAGCTTAACAGTGTCGACCCACGCGAAAGCTTAGCTACAACACCAAATAAATGAAGTCAATAAATCACGCTTTCAACAGTAAATAACATGAAAATAGTTTTTTTTTTTAAAGAGGATAGACTAAAAATCATACAAACAGCTGAACACAATAGGGAAGGGAAGGAGAATTTCCGGTGTGCGCGAGAATCAATAAGAGCTTCAGACTGAAGGCTGAGAGCTACTTCGATCTTGCTCAAGAACGGTGCACGATTCGAGTAGCTCTTTGCAGTAGTCTTCAATGCGATTACATGCCTCGATTACCATGCGTTCCGGAACAGTAAGCACGATGCGAAAGAAATCAGGATAAACGAAGCACTGCAAAGACCATAAAAGATCCTTTTGAAAAATATCGTTAAAAAAATAGTTATCCCAAAACTAAGGATCTTCTGCAAGGTATAAAGCCCCGGTCAGAGAGAAATTCAGTTAGGCATTGAGGCATTTGCGTCATTGAAAGAATCCGCAAGAAGGATAGACAATCAGTCAGTCATTCAGTCAGTCAGTCAGTCAGTCAGTCAGTCAGTCAGTCAGTCTGCCAGTCAGTCAGTCAGTCAGTCAGTCAGTCAGTCAGTCAGTCAGTCAGTCAGCCTGTCTTTCATGCAGTCATACAATCAGTCAGCAAGTGAGTCTTCCATGTCTACCAACGAAGAAAAATCACTCTTCATCTACAGGCAAACAAATGAACGATACGTTTGTAACTATATGAGCAAGGCATACTTACTGTCCCAGGCAAACAAAACACAGACTTCGTAGCCATTAAACCTTCCGTAAAGTGAATATCATCTCGAACATTCCGGAGCACAGCTCGATCAATACCAACCTATTCAAGAAAATGCGGAAGGAGGAAAAACATACGCGGCTACATATACCCGTCAAATGAATGTCTGCGTAAGTATGAATAATTTCAACGCAGAAAGAGTTAACCAAAAGAACAGGTTAATTATCATCCATACTCCATTCTTAGTCTATGGACATAACATCTACCCAAAAATCCATGCGGCAAGCTTGAAACGGGCGCGCGTAACATAGAGCAATACTACAGATCATGCTTGGTAATATTATACACATATATATATATATATATATATATATATATATATATATATATATATATATACATATAGAGTATATATATTATATAATAGATAATATATCATATATACATATATATTACATAGATTAAGATCTTCTGATGAACACAAAACAGTGTCTGTAAAGATCTAGATTAGTCTTGACTTTGCTTATTCATTAATACATATATATAACTTCAGGTATTTTCAATTTCAACAAGGCACATTCTGCAGACTTTGGCACCACTCACAATTCTAGGCATGGTGCCTCAGATGATGCCATCTCGGACATCGCATTGTATACATATGTATTTTTTTACATATATATCCATGTGCTTCACCATAACATATATCAAAATCAAAGAAAATCCTCATTTTTGCGAGCTTTCGACATACAAGGCTCAAGGCTGTATGGTCTTGCCAAACTACATAAGCAAATGGACATAAGCAACTATTAATACACCTGCGTAGTTAGCCAAATTAGCCAAATTAGTCAAATTCTGTTAGTTAGCCAAGTTAGCCAAATTCTGGGTTGGTGTTTTGGAGCCGTTGACTAAAAATGAGTACACTGTCAAGGATTCTTTTTCGTTTGCTAGTGAAGTACGTGACAAGAATTCCTTGTATTTTATGCCTTTCTTTGATATTGATTCCCCGTTCTCCATCATACCTTTAGACGAAACTATTGATATCTGCTGTAATACTCTGTTTGCGTCATGTAGTACTGTCACAGGCCTCAACAAATGTCAACTTAAAGAGCTTCTATAATTAGCCACGAAGGATTCATTTATTTTATTCAATGGTTAGTACTACTCCCAGTTAGATGGTGTTGCTATGGGTTCCCCGTTGGCCCCCACACTGGCCAATATGTTTCTCTGCCATCATGATAAGTTATGGTTGCAAGAATGCCCTGCCCATTATAAGCCCCTTGACTTTCGTAGATTTGATATATTTGCTATGTTCAGACATGAAGAAGATATAAGCAACTTTCCTAATTATCTCAATAGTCGTCATCCATGTAATAAGTTCAGAGTAGAAAGGTAGTCAATAAACAGATCACCATTCCTGGACATAACATTATTCGGCAAGGTAAAGGTTTCATAACATCCGTTTATCGCAAGTCAACATTCAGTGGGTGTATACAAACTATCGAAGTTTTATCCCAGAGATTTACAAACGTAACCTTATTATTACATTGCTTCATAGATCTTATAGCATTTGTTCTAGTTGGGAGACCCTACATTATGAAGCCAGCCAAATAAAACCCTATGTTCGCTGCAACTCGTTTCCAGCCACGGTCGCTGATGGTATGATAAGACCGCTTATTGATGAGACCCACAGAAAAAGTATTAAAGACAATCTTGTCCAGAAGCAACCGCGCATTGAAATCGTTTGATCTTATTTAAGGGCGCTCTCATGCCGAAACTAAAAAAGATTCACAAGAAACACTTTGCTGACTTTGATCTAGCGATTGTCTTTAAGTCTTCGCGCCGATTAAGTTCCTTATTTATGTTCAAAGATAGGTTATCACCACATCTTGTTTCTGGTGTTGTCTGCAAGTATATGTGTAGTAGATGCAATTGTACGTGCATTGGTAAAACCAAACGACACACACAGAAAAGATTCTGATTCGCTGATGGTATGATAAGACCGTTTATTGATGAGACCCACAGAAAAAGTATTAAAGACAATCTTGTCCAGAAGCAACCGCGCATTGAAATCGTTTTACCTTATTTAAGGCCGCTCTCATGCCGAATCTAAAAAAGATTCACAAGAAACATTTTGCTGACTTTGATCTTGCGATTATCTTTAAGTCTTCGTGCCGATTAAGTTCCTTATTTATGTTCAA
>QQSS02223530.1:0-10638 GCA_003687565.2 Craspedacusta sowerbii | reverse complement strand
ATACATACATACATACATACATACATACATACATACATACATACATACATACATACATACATACATACATACATTGTACATACATTTTGTGTGCATGTTGCATACAAAAGATTTTGATAAAGATTGCATACCATAGCTGTCTTTTGGGACGACAGTTTTGAGCTTGTAGCAAGGCGCATTGCAATGCTTGTTGGGTTATGCTTTCTTGTGTTGGTTGATGCCGTATTCTCGTCTGCCCAAGGACTGTCTTTGCTGGTGTCGGATGCGTCCATTCTACTTTCAAAACTATCATGGATCCTTGACATAGCAGATGTTGACCCTGCCACTTCCACTGCCTTCTTTCGCTTGGATGGGTGGATGATCTTGGCGCTAGCAGATTTGCCAGTAGAATAGCTAACCTGGGCCATGTTCTCAGCTAGCAGAATGTAAAGATTCTCATCATCCTTGCACATCCACTCACCATTAACCTTGGTTACGTAAAACAGTTGATGAAGCCCAACAAAATTGTTTCTTGTTTTGTTTTGTTTTTTCCTGCAATGGTCATGGTCTTTCAGAAGTGCTTCTAGTTTTGCAAGAACGGCCTAGATTATTAGATCAGATATATATGGGAAGTTCAATGTTTTGCTCCATAGGGCTTTAAGCTCCTAAGCAATTCGACTGATCCTCACTCTCCGTTCTTTGGCAGTGGAGTCAATAAATTTGAAACGTCCCAGGACGTATTTTTTCTGGCCGATGCTACTACGTGATTACTTCATAAATCGCCACCTTGTCTCTTCTTGATGACGCTTGAAACTGCACTAAGTTCTTTGTTCAGGTTTCCTTGTTCTTCGCTGTGTTAGAAAGGCACTTGAACAAACTGATAACTTCTACTAAACTTTTTCTTCAAGATCTCATGCTTAGCCGACAGACTTAACCATATTAGGTAATCGTATTAACTTTATGGATTTAACTCACATCTGGCTTGCCGCAATTATTAATACTGCATGCTGCATGTCCATTTTAACATAGAATTGTTGCCCTCCTTTAAATTCCAAACGTGATTCGTTCGGCACACGTTTTCTTCCAAGGTATAAAGGGGAGTCGGATGGGGCACTGTCAATTGAAAGACAGTAAGTCAAGGAGAAGATAGTAACAGATAGGGCAGGGGCAGCAGTTTTAATTGGCAGGGGTTTTGATTTTATCACGGCAATATAATAATTTCATTGCTCTCGCAGTAGTGGCTCAGGAGCGGAGAAAATCACTACAGGCATTACATGCGTAACACGAAAACTTCAGGTACACTTGCGCGTTTTTCGACATCTTGATGGAATAAACGTTGTTTTAGTTAATCAAGGATACAAGTTCATCCATCGGTGCAACAGGAAATGATTTTCGAGAAAAAATTTAATAAATGCTAACCTTAATATACATATATACATATATACGAGTATGTGTCAATCTTATACGAAGTCATTTGTATTTAAATAAATCCTAATTAGCTGATAAAAGCTTTCATACGTGGTACATTTCTAAAAAGCAGCAAATCTTCTGATACTTAAGCGGAAATTAATTCGCATTTTGCTAAAACTATTCTCGAGTTTTCATCAACGCACGATGAATTTTCGCAGCAACATCGTCATTCCTTTTCTTTCTGTTTTATTTGCTCCGGTCTTAATAACGTACTGAAATGCTGACAACGTGTAAGAAAAGTATGAAAACGTCAAATATTTAGGCGGAAGATACACTCGCTTCAGGTTTAAAACATATGTTCCCATCTTGCTGATCAGACCACGTTCATGAACTTCCTCATTTGTGCGAGGAGCGGTTCGTCAATCTGTCACCACCAGCGTGAGCAATCGAAGATTTCTCTTCTGTTTTGCTTCTTCGAGCCAGCGGACAAAAATCTGCCATCTGTCATCCCCACTCGCTCGAACGTGATAAGGCCCAACTTTTCGCACCAAACAAATCGCCCGTGCCAGAATCTTCATCTTTTCTTCGTTCAGTGAAATGCTCCACAAATCAAGCCAGTCCACCTTCCTTCCATATGAGAAGATCAGATCGTTCAGATGGAGGCACTCGTCGATCGACCACCGCTCGTTTGTAGGTCTGATCGAAACCGATCCGATTCTTCTATCAGCGACGAAGAAGTTCGCGATGGTGGTAAACATAAATTATGACATCGTTATCCCAATGGTAATCTCGATTGCTAGACAATCGCTGATTTCCAAACTCGAAACACAAATGGACAAACAGAGCATGATTAATGTCCATGCCCGAAACAAACCCACCAACTTTACCGCAGAGCGGATGTTTATCCAGTGGTGAAATTTGTGACCTTCTCATCACTGGTCGAAGAAAATCTCCAACGATTTTTGGGGAGTGAGAGCTCCGCGTAGATGCGCCAAGAAATCCGAAATAAATCGGTAAAATTCCCCGTGAACATTTCTGTTTGACAAGTTCACCATCTAACGTTGCGCGGGTGGAGAACAAACGAACGGCAGCGAAGAAATCCACAAATGCTGAAGATGAGAAGCCAAGAAATTGCTGACGGTGAACGAGGAAAGGTGTTACCAACTCCGATGGGATCTCAGTTGCTCTGAAAAACTCATCGAATTCAGAACCCTTCTTGCCAGAGCGTACAACGTCAAACGCCATCTTGCCTAACTTCAGCAGAGCATCCTTCCATATGAGACGATCAGATCGTTCAGATGGAGGCACTCGTTGATCAACCACCGCTCGTCTGTTGGTGCAATCGATACCGATTCAATTCTTCGATCAGCGCCGTTCTTCATGAAGAAGGAAAGACGTGCAAGTTCGTGATGGTGGTAAACATAAATTATGATATCGTTATCCCAATAGAAATCTCGATTGCTAGATAATCGCTGATCTCCAAACTCGAAACACATCGAATTCAAAAACCTTCTTGTCAGAGCTTGCCAATCGCCATCTTGCCTAACTTCAGCAGAGCATCCTTCCATATCTGGTGGTTAAACAACTTTTCATTCGAAGTCGTGTCAACGAATGGACGAGTTTTGTTGAAATGGCGACTTCGATGAAGAACGTAATCCCAGACGAAAAGTTCAGTTCGAGTTTCCATCAGAGCGGATGAATTCTCACTCAGCACTTGGCAGATGACACTCGTGAAGACAGGCAGGCGACCCATACGAAGCAAAGTTTGATTCTCCTGAAGTCTTTGTAGAACGTAACCAGCTTTCTTTGGAGGCCAGAGCTGTGGAACACAGTTCCGCACCTGATATTCGAATAGTCCAGAAACTTCCACGAACTGGCAAGAAACATTTCCGGCAAGTCTCTTGTGAACATGCAGGCAAGAATGCGGACTGCCACCAATGATTTTACAAAAATTGTTCGGACTTTCAACTACGCTCTTGATAAACGTTTCAAACGCTGTCAGTTTTCCTCCATTACAAGTTTCTTAGAAGCCACACTCGTCTATCGAGTCAACAATAATCAGGCAGAAACTTGGGGAAATCGTTGAATTCAATATATTTAAACACGCCCGGATACAAAGCACGCAAAGCTCTCTCAATGGTATATGGTCCGCTGGAATACAAGCTCATTACAACGGCAGCGTTTACAAAGAAGATTAAGTCGAATTGATGGCCCCACAGACGTACTTGATGCCATTCACGGAGAAGAGACTGTGCAAGAGCAGACTTCCCCGAACCAGGTATTCTAACAAGGAGAACTAATTTTTCCTGCTTAAACATGTCCCTTGGATCTGGACTCATGGTTTGGCTCAGATCTCTTCTTAAATAGTCTTCGATCGTGTCCGAACCTAATCCGACAAACATCATAATGGAGAAGATCACTGACATCGCAAAAGTAATGGCTCCCTTTCGAAGACTTCCTAAAAGAGAACTAAACATTCAACAGAAATCGTGAATCACTAAAGATATCTTGCATTTTTTTAAAGTAAGAGGTCATTTACTAAGAGTTAACGTTAGGGATCAGCAAGCACGAACGGAAGCTCATGTTAAATGCAAAAGGCAACGCAACATTATCGTTAGCATTAGGAAAAAAAGTAAACGTTCTTACTATACAAACTATTTCATACAAAACAAAAGCAGTATAAGCAAAACTTGGGATGGCATAACCTCGATTCTCAAGCAGAACATAAAGGCCAAGCATCCTCCTGCTTTGGTCATGAAAGAAAATGGCAGTGTAGCCAAGGCGCTAACAGATATTGCTACCGCCTTCAACAACTACTTTTCCTCGATTGGGAAAATTCTTGATGTAAACATCCCGAATACAAAAAAAAAATTATGGAGTACATGCCTCCATTCTCAACACAAGGTTTATTTTTAAGGCCAACAGATCCCACTTCAGTAGTCGACCTGATAAATTTTTTAAGTGTATCTAAATACCAGAAATAGCAGAGTTAGAAAGCTTCATCTACCAAAGACATACACCGTTTAGTACGGCGATAGATCCTTGAGGTTTGATGGACCAAACATCTTCAACAGCCTAATTGACTATGCCGTAAACCTTAGTAGTAGTAAGCCACAATTCAAACGACAGCTACACGCCCTCCTGATTGCAAAATACTAGGACTTAACATTGCCTCAACGCTCTAGTGTATTAGGTACTTGCGACGTCATCAAGCTGCTAGACCCATGCTTGTTGAAAACGTTAGCTTTATTTGAAAGATTTTGCATTTAGCCTGTTATGTTTTATATATATATATATATATATGTATATATATATATATATATATATATATATATATATATACATATATATATATATATACATAATAACTAATAATGTTTTAGGGGGCTCTTCTACCCAAATTAGTTCTGCTAAGAAGAGCCCTTCTTTCCAATTAGCTATCCAATAAGATTATCTTGCTGGAGTTAATTTTAAGTCTGCTATCTAAAAACTTGCGGAAATTCTATCAAAATTTTTCTATCGAGCTGAGAATAATGCTGGCAAAACCCAAAATCGTCGCTGGCGCTGAAAGGGGCTTCAGCACCTTGAAAATGACGAAGACTTTAAACCAATGCTCGATGTTGGATGACAGACTCCCTTCCCTGTCATGTAAGTCACGCAATATTTTGTTCGCATACTTATTACCAAGCATTTGCATTGGCAGTGTGGAGACAAGGGTGGGCCTCGTGGAAATTTGTTCGGGGGGGGGGGGAGAACCTCAGACTGGCAAGCCACGGCCCTGGTTATTCTACACCCCCCTAAACAAAACACGTAAACAGGAAGCAGGAACAGGTTCTTGGAGTGACTTTTGCCTTTGCCTTCTAGAGACTATTCTTTACACTTGATGTTTTGTATTTCGAGGCAATGAGGCTCAACGGAGGCCGAAACATAATTTCGCACGAAAGCTTGATATCACAAATAGCATATTAAGATTATTAAGTAGTCACTCAAGTATTAGGGCCAATCTCCTGCAACTGCCACGTTTTATAATTTTTTTCTTAAGAATCAAGAAGAAAACAGCCTAGTCTGAGCAACTGGCTTTCACGGGCGACAGGACTGTTAATGTAACCTTGGGGCAGGCACTTGCTTGGATGAAGCGCTTGCTATTTTGGTCACTTTTTACGAGGCCTGTATTTCTGTATGTGGCCGCTGTCTTCACATTTAGAGGGCCAGTTTTCTACTTGGGCTTTCCAGGGTTAAATTCAGTTTCCGAAGGGCTATTTCATTTATGGGTTCTTTGGTATGGTAGTTGCATAGGGAATGTATATACCAAAATAAATTGTTATTCCGCGGCATGTGTAGGAAAGCCGCCTGGTTATCCGTGGATGTTCTCTCGTCTGATAACCTACATTTGCAAGCTATTTAGGAGGTCCTATTTCACAAGTTCTGGTCTGGTAGCATTTGCAACAAAAATTAGTGAGCAATGTTGGTGGGTACCTGGAGATGTTGGACGGATTTCAGAAGATTGATGCCAAGCTTGGCCGATATTGGTGCTAGATTGGCGTGTATATCCATAATTACCATATTTGGTCTCAGTTGCTGCCCCTTCTTGACTTCTCCCTCCTGCCCTGTCTCTCCCCCAAGGATCTTATCATCGTCTCTTGAAGTACTTGTCATGGAGTATATCTGGATCATATGATTATTTTAGAGTTAGTGTCACGCTGATACCGTCATAGTCGTGCTATTTTAGTTTGATCCACGCGAAGTGTTCTTGATTATAGGCAGTCCATTTATTTCGTTCAGGTCTTGTAAAATATAATTGTACCTAGACTTTGTTATGAAATAAGAAGATTTGAACATAGAAAACAGCATTTAAACAAACAGAACACTGTCAGAACAGGAGACTATACAACGCAATACAGCTCCACTAGCGACAAAAAGCTTACATGCCAACGCAGAGGCTATGGAAAACACCAGCTAGTTGGCGTGTCTTTTAAAATATCTTGTTTAGTTGCAAATTTTTTTGATTGTTGCTATAATTTTTTACCATTAATCTTTCACACACCAAGAGAACACTACGTTTATATTGAAGAAACGTGTATACTTCTAGTAGTATACGTGTATATTTCAATGAGAAAGAGAGACCCGAAAAAATATTAAGGAAAAGGAACAAACGTCACGGGGAAAAGAAAAGTAGTAAAAAGTAAAAAGGATGCGCACAGCGACGATTTTCTTTGGACTTTGCGCGTTGTGCACGCACTGGCAAGGACCATGACAAAAGTGCAGGCTTGAAGAAGCTTCCCTCGTCGACAGAGTCGGATGATGTTTTCATCGAAATACTGGGGAAAAAATGAACAAGGAAAGGTTTTTATTAAAAAAAAGACAGGTAAGTCATTTGCTATAACTCGAATTAGCCTTAATGCTCTTTGTTTAAGCGGTACTTCGAACACTCTTTTCTAATAGCAATGCTAAAAAAAAGAAGCCACAAAGCAACCGGACTCATTTAAAGTATTGCGCAAAATACTTCGTTGTAACGTGTGCAGCATTAGCTAACAAAAATCATGTTATGGCTACAAATCCTCGTGTGTTTTCGCGCTCACATGACCGTTTTCTAATCCTTATTACTCCTTCAATAAGAATGCTTACACCTTCCTTCTGTAAAATTTGCGCTGGGTCCGTGCACTGACGGACTTGGCTAATACGTGGTGAAATAGGAACCATAGCAAATGGACCTCGATGAAAGGCATGCTTAGTAGTTAGGCCTGCAGTTGGAAAGTTTGTTTGACATAATGAATGTTATTTTTTTTTTACTGACTTCTGTTCACCCGCTTGCATTGGATCGACCTCTGTTGCCTACTTGCGATATGTGAGAGAACATGACCGTGACAATGTTGTCACTAGGATTAACTGTTTGCTTGGTTTTGATGATTGATTATGAATGTGTCAGTTTCATGACGGGATTGTTTGGTCTTGGATATCTCAGGTGTGATACCTGTTTGGTGTTGGAAGACGGATTTTTTCTTGAATTTTTGTTGACTCGTTTCTGATGGATTTGTAATGTGTTGACCTAAGAATGTTATATTAAAGTGCTGGTAAATGAGTTTTTTCCAATCTAGTCATGCTATGCTGTTTCTTATGTTATTGATAAAATTGTTACTTATTAAAACTAGAATTATTTAATTGCATTTTATTTTAAAATCATTACTTATTTAAGATAAATATCAAATATTTTCTCGCCAGTCTTCTACTGAATCACAAAGAAGTGTGAATAGCAAGATATTTTGCATGTAATGAAATATCATATGATAATGATTAAATGCAGTTCAATCTATGGTGACAGAATGCAGAAAAGAAATCACCAAAGTCGTGATGGGGAACTTAGATTTCTAAGACGCTGCGTTCTCGTTCTGATGTTTAGTTCAATGTGTAGCGCTTTTTACTTTTATCATTATTTATATTCCTTAGGTGTTAGATATCCTTGATTTAAAAATTTTCTGCCTGGATTAAGTGACCATTTGTAATACATGAAGTTCTACATTTTTTTATTTCATCTGCTAGTAAAGTTTTGTTTAAATTTCAAATTGTTTTTAGTCATGCTATGTTTTTCATCACTTGAGCTTCTGTAGACTATTTTGAGTTCTAAATGCATCTCTTTATTCAAATTGCTAATGAAAGAGGGTTAGGTGTTATTAGGTGTGAATGGGGACTTGATTGTGTGAGTGAAAACTTACACACTTGCGAATACAAGTTTTTCTTTGATTACTTAACGCAAAATGCTTTATGGTTGCTAGAATTAATGGTGCAATTTGAAAATGGCTGAAGTTCTTGATGTGGATGTAGATGCAGAAGAATTTATTGAAGATCCTGAAGGTCTGTTGTCAATGTTTCATTTTGGCCAAATAAGTTTACCTGAAATGTCAAACTGACATGCATATTCATGTAAATAATTAGATTGAAGTGCTGTGCATTTTTAAATGATGGCTTTCCTACTTACAATAAACATGCTATATTTATTGGCTGTATCGCATGATAAGTTTTCTAATATTGCCTCTGAATCTGATATTAGGTATTTCCATTGTGCGTTACTTTCATTTGACCCAAGTGCTGCATTGTTAAGGCACATATTTTCTTCGTGTAGCTGACATTAAGCGTCTCAAATCATCTGCTAGGAAAAGAAAGGGGCGTGGATTCAAAGAAGGTTTGTGTTTTAAAATATTAGAAATGTTATTTCAGGCATAAATAATAATGCAAAATATTAAATATTTAGGAATTTGATCTGTGATAATGTCCTTAAAATCGGTCTATGGGTATATGCATCCACCTTATTTTGGTTCTTGTAGTGAGGTGAGGTTCGTCATGGTGCGCTTCTTGCTATATGTCTCTGTTCTGTGCATGATTTGGTGTTTGCACATGGTTGTTTGCTGTTCCTATGATGACTGACCTGCTTTTGTGTGTTTTTATTTTTATTTTTATCAGTTTCTGCCTTTCTTTGTTAATTGGTATGATTGCAATTGCAGAGACAGATGTGGACATGCGTCCTAATGAGCCGTTTGACTCAATTGATCATGGAGGCACATCTGGACCACAAAAATGTATGTTAATTTAGAAATGCCATTCAGGAATTTGTTTTTCAAGCTTTGCCCATTGCTGATACTCGTCTTATTCTAGTTCTTGTGTCGCAGCCGTCTGTAGCTGTTCAAGCTTCTTTACTCAAGCTACTTAACGAAAATTGGATGTGACTGTTCGTCGTTATGTTGAACATATTATCGTTTTCTTGCAGCTGTTGAGGGTTGGATATTATTTGTTACTAATATCCACGAGGAAGCCCAGGAGGATGATGTCAATAACTTGTTCGCGGAGCATGGAGAGATAAAGAACATGCACCTAAATCTAGATCGGCGCACAGGCTATTTGAAAGTAAGACTAGATTCATTGGCCTGCTCCGACATTCGTGTAGTTAGTTTTTAATGTGAGTTTCGATTATGCCACTTCACGAGGTCTGTGTTTGCGTTTGCCCATGTCATCACCTGCATTCCAACTTGGAAATTTTGCATGTTGACTTGTGAATAGACACTTCTGCACAACTAATGGCAAACTTCATTTTGTTGTGCCTATTTTAAAAGAAACTTTTCTTATTTACAGGGGTATGCGCTAGTCGAGTACGAGAATTTTAAAGAAGCCCAGAGTGCTTTAGATGCCTTGAACGGGGAAGAACTACTTGGTCAGAAGGTGTTCGTCGACTGGGCATTCACAAAGGGCCCTCATAAAGGCGTCAAGTCAAGAAGAGGGAGGTAGGCTGCTGCCTGAGGCTTTGCTGCTTATGTGACTGAATCCAAGGAGCACTTGCATTTGTGTGTTTGTGTGTGTGTGTGTGTGTGTGTGTGTGTGTGTGTGTGTGTGTGTGTGTGTGTGTGTGTGTGTGTATGTATATGTGTGTGTGTATGTGTGTTCATTTGGGTTGACAATGCCCAATCTCCTCTCTCCATCTCCGTGACTATTCAGTTATTATCTTTCATTTTTCACGTGGTTCTCTCTCTCCCTCTTGCCCAAAACTCTGGAACTTGCGTTTCCCTGCCATTTTCTTCACTTGCGCTCTCCGACGCTGTTTCTCGCTCTTCTTCTCCTTATTGCGTTTTCCCTCTCCCTATCCATCTGTCTATCCCTCTAGCTTTTTCTCGGTGCAACGTGCCGTACTATTACATTATGCAAGCATGTTTTTTTTTTACCTTTGTGTCGAGCCAGACCACACCTTTCCTACGAGAAAAATGTAAATCGTGCAAGCACTTTTTAAAACTGCAAGCAATGTTTTCCCAAAATCATTGAAGTGCGCTTTAAGTAAATGCATATGCAAAGTAGGAAATTCGTGACATTAAAGTATATATGTTATGTACATATGAATGTGTATATCAACCGTACAGATCGTTGAAGTACAAGGCGTGCGCATATACGCAGAAAGAGCACAATGCTTTTTAATTTCAGCATGTATCGACTTACCATAGTCATCTTCATGAAAACACGAAAGAAGTGTTCAACGCAAATCTTTTAAATAGGCAGCGACTTTGCTCCATAGCAACACACGCAGTTATAATTGCTCATCAAATGGTCGAAGAAGTACCAAGTCCGAAACAATTTTAAGAATAAAGACAACCTTTTTTCAATTTTAAGGATATGTTTCGCTAATCGATTACCATTTTCAACTATATTGTCCAGTCAATAGTTGATAGCCTAGTTGAATATGTATATATATATATATATATATATATATATATA
>QQSS02223508.1:0-10641 GCA_003687565.2 Craspedacusta sowerbii | reverse complement strand
ATATATCGATGAGGAAACGAGATACGTCTTGTTAGGAGAACTGACGGTTGCTTGGAAGGAGATTGACGAAGCTCATCAAAGAAAGTTAAGCACTGCCCATATCTTGCCAAAGACATCGAAGAGAATGGCTTCACCTGTGATTTATTTTTGCCATTGAGTTGGTCTCAGATGATTTCCAGGGGCCTCAGTGAGAACGCGTTAAAGAGCGGTTGGCGTTCTGGGCATCCATCAAGTAGCAACCCTGGCTAGTGACAAAGCGTTTGAAAGAAGCGCCTGGATACTCAATAAATTTTTAATAGAGTAAAAGAGTGATGGCTTTCTTAGCTGCTATAATGCAAAGCCATTGAAAACCGCACCGAGTGACACCAACTCTTGTGATAACGCATGGTGTAAGGTACTTTGACGGCATGTTTGTTGCTCATAGGCAGAATCGCAGGGCGCAAGGAAGCTTGCGCAATTGCACTTGGATATCTAACACTTCAAGCAGCTCTTTCGTTTGCGCTTATTTTTCTAAAGGAACTCTTTCATGATGCCTCTTTGGACTTAAGGAAATCATTAAAAGTACGTTTCGCAACAAAGGAGCGTATCTTTCGATCTAGCGAGCAAAGGCGTCCGAAGCTGAAATAAATTTAAGGTTTGCTTAAGCCTTCAAACCCCGTTGGAGAAGGGAAATACAAGCTTACATTGTTGGAGCGCAAATGTCCATAATATCTCCTCGACTCGGGAGATAAAGTATCAGGTTTTGCCGGCAGAAGCTGCCCCAGGTCGGATTTGCACAGTTAATCAGTCGAGCAAACTATTCGTGGCAGTTCGACGTCACATGAAACGACGCGAAGGCTTTGAATCCGATTATGGTTCGTGTGACCAAGACAAGGGGCTAAAGATGAAATCCGACAAAGAGCATGGTAGGGCGATTTCGGGGACCCAAGAGATTTGCCGAAGCAGCTGTGTATGAGATACACACATATGTGTGTTAATATCAGAGCCAAGGCAAAGCACAGTGCGCTACAAATCGTAAGACCCTGTGCAGAGCCCTGTCAATTATCAATATCAAAATGAAATGAAATTAGCGCCGTATAGTGAAGCTGAAAGAGTGGCATCATTCTGCATAGGACTGGGAGACATTAAAGAATCAACCGAGGGCGCAAGAATCATTACTGCAATAATTGGATTGCGCAGTTCAAAGCCAGCAAGACCAACAAGATGAATGCTGCAATTTAGTACAGAAGAGGCAAGAAAACTTATTTTTAATGCGAATCGCCCTAGTTTTGAATATATGACTATCCTAACAGTAATGAATGTAACAGAGACTCAAACACAAAATCTCAGGTACTTCTTAGCGAGTTGAATGGTGAAAATCTCAACAGCTCTCTATTCCAGAATGAGCGCTGTGATCTAAAGAAGTCCTCCACAGATCGGAGGCCACGTTCGCAAGGTTGCAGTAGTAGAAGTCCTACACGGATGACAATAAATATCTGGAATAGAATCTGGAAGACATACCCGAGCGGTGGAATGCTATGCACAGGCCAATGTGCTTGAATTAAAGGATGAACAAAATATCCGGCAGCCGGCAAGTAGGCAGCCACATCGACAATCAAAATGAGAATAACTGCTGGTCTTTGCAGAGATGTGAAAAGCAACGATCATAGCAGGACACAAACAATATATATCGATTAAACAGCTCTACATATTCTTCTAATACAAAAATTGTAGGAAATTTCGCAGGCTCGACTAGAGCGGATGCTGCGTCTATACCACTGTGGGAATAGTCATAGGAATTAAGTGACACTCACAATCCTATAAGCCCCGTGCTAAAGAGGGTGTTTCCTTATCCAGAAAATGCATTTGTTAAGGTTTACATGGTTATTCATAACTGCACGGCAACTATGGAGTTGATTACTTACAGATATTGTCATACTGTTATTGTTATTGTTATATTGTTATTGTTATATTGTTATTGTTGTATTGTTGTTGTTATATTGCTAATATTCTTGTGCACTTTGTGGAAGACAAGGAATGCTGCCGTTTGCCAACACTCACTTTGATCGTGCTCTTGATTTTAATCTTAATCTGACAACTTTACAGTTCGCACCGTTAATATATACACTATAGAAAATCATCGAAAAAAATATTTCTCTATGGAGCGTCAGTCAGAGCAGGTAAACCCAAGAGAGCCGGGACTTCAGGACTCGTCCTCACTTGAAGTACGAGTGGCTTGGTTCCAGGAGATACGCAGACACTTCCTGCAGGCATCAGAACAAACTTTGTTGACACTGCCTCTCAGAATAAGTGTCCTCAATTTTGGAATTTAAAGAATTTCCTTTCTCCCGTAGCTTAATCTCAGATAGGGGCCATGAATATAAAGTCGAAATAGTTGAATCAAAAGTTTAAGTCACCTTGACGCGTGGATTCTTAATTCTCAATTCTGCAATGCATATACGTACATATATATATATATATATATATATATATATGTACTAGTTTAGGCTCCGAGAAACTTGTAGTATGTAGCCGGTGTTACCTGCGGATCAGTCTTACATTAACAGCAGGAAAGAATCCAGCCCAAATTTGTCTTCAAGTGCCATCTGGCACGACACTAATTCCAAGAATTCCCATGAAGCTTCATCTAACTAGATATACGTTTTCGACGCATGTGTTTAGTGTTTATGGACCATAGTCTTGTTGAAATTAACATGTTTGAGAGAGGCGAAATAGCAGTCCCTTTAACGACCAGATAAAAGGCACAACAATCGCCAAAAATGCAGACCAGAAACTTTACTGACCCGCGCAATTTATCGACTGAAAATGGAGCCGACGCTATTATAGAGGCTACCAGCACATCCAAATTTGATGTAGAAGCAAGAGAGGATTTCTATAATAAAGAGTACAAGGACAAGTTTTGCTTGTATTCTTATCATAATATAATCCAACATGTGTGTATTTATCTCGTTATACAAGCTCCAGCATGAATTCAGTGCTTTTAGACACTTATACTAACGCTGCATTTCTTATAGTGAGCTGGACCGAAGAGGTCTATGGTGATTAGTGAAAGTCTAAAGGGGTGACACCAAGAGTTTACCGCACCGAGTGGCACCAACTCTAGTGACAACACATGGTGTAAGGCACTTTGAAGGCATGTTTGTTGCTCATATGCAGAATCGCAGGGCGCAAGGAGGCTTGCGTAATTGCACTTGGTTATCTAGCACTTCAGGCAGTTCTTTCGTTTGCGCTTTTTTATTTTTCTAAAAGAACACTTTCATGTCTCTTTAGATATAAGAAAATCAGTAAAAGTACGTTTCGCAACAAAGGAGCGTATCTTTCGATCTAGCGAGCAAAGGCATCCTAAGCTGAAATAAATTTAAGGTTTGCTTAAGCCTTCAAATCCCGTTGGAGAAGGGAAATACAAGCTTGCATTGTTGGAGCGCAAATGTTCATAATATCTCCTCGACTCGGGAGATAAAGTATCAGGTTTTGCCGGCAGAAGCTGCCCCAGGTCGGATTTGCACAGTTAATCAGTCGAGCAAACTATTCGTGGCAGTTCGACGTCACATGAAACGACGCGAAGGCTTTGAATCCGATTATGGTTCGTGTGACCAAGACAAGGGGCTAAAGATGAAATCCGACAAAGAGCATGGTAGGGCGATTTCGGGGACCCAAGAGATTTGCCGAAGCAGCTGTGTATGAGATACACACATATGTGTGTTAATATCAGAGCCAAGGCAAAGCACAGTGCGCTACAAATCGTAAGACCCTGTGCAGAGCCCTGTCAATTATCAATATCAAAATGAAATGAAATTAGCGCCGTATAGTGAAGCTGAAAGAGTGGCATCATTCTGCATAGGACTGGGAGACATTAAAGAATCAACCGAGGGCGCAAGAATCATTACTGCAATAATTGGATTGCGCAGTTCAAAGCCAGCAAGACCAACAAGATGAATGCTGCAATTTAGTACAGAAGAGGCAAGAAAACTTATTTTTAATGCGAATCGCCCTAGTTTTGAATATATGACTATCCTAACAGTAATGAATGTAACAGAGACTCAAACACAAAATCTCAGGTACTTCTTAGCGAGTTGAATGGTGAAAATCTCAACAGCTCTCTATTCCAGAATGAGCGCTGTGATCTAAAGAAGTCCTCCACAGATCGGAGGCCACGTTCGCAAGGTTGCAGTAGTAGAAGTCCTACACGGATGACAATAAATATCTGGAATAGAATCTGGAAGACATACCCGAGCGGTGGAATGCTATGCACAGGCCAATGTGCTTGAATTAAAGGATGAACAAAATATCCGGCAGCCGGCAAGTAGGCAGCCACATCGACAATCAAAATGAGAATAACTGCTGGTCTTTGCAGAGATGTGAAAAGCAACGATCATAGCAGGACACAAACAATATATATCGATTAAACAGCTCTACATATTCTTCTAATACAAAAATTGTAGGAAATTTCGCAGGCTCGACTAGAGCGGATGCTGCGTCTATACCACTGTGGGAATAGTCATAGGAATTAAGTGACACTCACAATCCTATAAGCCCCGTGCTAAAGAGGGTGTTTCCTTATCCAGAAAATGCATTTGTTAAGGTTTACATGGTTATTCATAACTGCACGGCAACTATGGAGTTGATTACTTACAGATATTGTCATACTGTTATTGTTATTGTTATATTGTTATTGTTATATTGTTATTGTTGTATTGTTGTTGTTATATTGCTAATATTCTTGTGCACTTTGTGGAAGACAAGGAATGCTGCCGTTTGCCAACACTCACTTTGATCGTGCTCTTGATTTTAATCTTAATCTGACAACTTTACAGTTCGCACCGTTAATATATACACTATAGAAAATCATCGAAAAAAATATTTCTCTATGGAGCGTCAGTCAGAGCAGGTAAACCCAAGAGAGCCGGGACTTCAGGACTCGTCCTCACTTGAAGTACGAGTGGCTTGGTTCCAGGAGATACGCAGACACTTCCTGCAGGCATCAGAACAAACTTTGTTGACACTGCCTCTCAGAATAAGTGTCCTCAATTTTGGAATTTAAAGAATTTCCTTTCTCCCGTAGCTTAATCTCAGATAGGGGCCATGAATATAAAGTCGAAATAGTTGAATCAAAAGTTTAAGTCACCTTGACGCGTGGATTCTTAATTCTCAATTCTGCAATGCATATACGTACATATATATATATATATATATATATATATATGTACTAGTTTAGGCTCCGAGAAACTTGTAGTATGTAGCCGGTGTTACCTGCGGATCAGTCTTACATTAACAGCAGGAAAGAATCCAGCCCAAATTTGTCTTCAAGTGCCATCTGGCACGACACTAATTCCAAGAATTCCCATGAAGCTTCATCTAACTAGATATACGTTTTCGACGCATGTGTTTAGTGTTTATGGACCATAGTCTTGTTGAAATTAACATGTTTGAGAGAGGCGAAATAGCAGTCCCTTTAACGACCAGATAAAAGGCACAACAATCGCCAAAAATGCAGACCAGAAACTTTACTGACCCGCGCAATTTATCGACTGAAAATGGAGCCGACGCTATTATAGAGGCTACCAGCACATCCAAATTTGATGTAGAAGCAAGAGAGGATTTCTATAATAAAGAGTACAAGGACAAGTTTTGCTTGTATTCTTATCATAATATAATCCAACAAGATGAGCACAAAACTACTTCAAACAAAGACGGTTGCCGCGACAACGAAATCTATGAATCGAGTTTGTCATAAAATGCTTAAGTTTCTAACTGAGAGGACGCGGATATTCAGGATGAAGCCCAGTTTCAAGGTTAGGTCAAAATGGCATGCCGTGCAACCGTTAGAGCAAAGGCTAAGGGCGGAATAAGAGCATGGGAGGTTCTGGGTTCGAGTCCAAGTGCTGGTCTGAAAAAACTGAAACGGCCATAGGTTGCTCTTGATTGTAATCCGCTCAAAAAACTGCACGAACCTCGTCCAAAAATTGCGCGACTTACTTGACGGACATGCGAGTCCAAGATCAAATCAATATCGGCAAAAATCCCTCCTCCTTGTAGAGCAGGAGATAGGTCACCAAAATAAAAGTTGTAAATAATAATTTAAGCCAAGGACAATGGAGTATAGCTTAGGATGCAGGATTGGAACGTCCTCATTCCCGGTCCCGTTCGGATTGGCTTCTGATAAAAACGGGACACTAGACACTTCCGAAGATGTTGCGTCTTAAATCGTTGGAATACGTGTCAATGATCAAATATGTACCCGTAAAACTCCCACCCCCCCTTCCACCAGCCTTCGTAAAAATGAAGTTTGGTCTGCATTGGCATGCGATCAAAAAAAGGGCACTAGCTTCCTCTAAAAAAGTAGAAAATGTCCAACCAAAAAAAAAAGGAATATATTAATTTTAAATTTTGGTTTTGCTTTGACGATATCTTGACTGGTCGGGATCGATCGCGACGCACTATAATCTGTTAGCTAAAAAGTACAGAATGTGTGAACCGTGGTGCTAACACCCACCAGCGGGCATCAACTATTGCGGTCAGCAAAATCACATTCAGCTCATTAATCCTGCATACCCTCATTTGATGAAATTGCATGAACGCAAACGCCTTCTACCAGGTTAATTCACGCTGCGTCCAGCTTGTCTCCAGTTCGACGCAGACGTTCTTCAATGATCTTCATCCCCACACCGACAAAGTAGAGAATTGATGCGCAACAACAACAGCAACAGGTTCAAACCCAGCCTCGGCTTAAATCGACGCCGTGAGAGTTCAATCGGATCAAACAGCCATATTTGTCACCCTAAATTACATCCAAAAGGAAGATTACTCCATCCGATATCCAAAGAACAACTGAGAAGGCTCGTGGAAGCAGCTTGGGATATTTTTTTGGTGGAGGTTATTGTTTCATGTTCAATGATTCCCTTATGAGAAGATCAAAGCACTTACAAAGTAGGCGGATTTGAAGTAGTTGTCAACATTTTTCTATTATAGCAAAATGCAACTGCTGTCTAAGGATCTTGATCATCCAAGTTAAACAGTAGCTTTCGGATTTGTGCTTTGCCTTAAATCGAAGGATGGAGCTAGCTTATTGTTTTCTTAAAGTTTCCCCCTCGCCCCCCCCCCCCCCCCCCTGGCGTTATGTAACGGTGAAGTAGTCCGTCAACCTAACCGCATGCTTCCTTGTTATCTAATTTAGCTTCATCCACTTCTCATCAAAGAACGACAACACGAACCGAAGAAAGCAGAGAAGTTTGCATTGGAATGAGTTCGTTATCAATGCCCACATCGACACCACAAGCGACATCACCGAGGGTTACCGGTACAGCGTTGCCAGCTCCCACAGGTAACCAAGGCATTTGATGTTTCTTTCGACGGGTCTCTTCGCGAATTGTGCTTTCAGAAATGCCTAAATGATTCACATCACGTACACACTCACACAATCTACAGGCCGGCTCAACTTATCTCGTCATTTTTAAGTACTGGATTTGTGTCATGGATTGATCCATGGCTTTGACCGATATTGGTACTAGGTGGCGGTATGTGCATAGTATTGTCTTATATGGTCGCAGTTGCTGCCCCTACTTGCATGTACCCTCAAGTCTTGTCTCCACCCGCATGCCTACAGTGGTTGTTAAACGTTATCGTCGTATTTAGAAGTAGTTATCGCGGAGTATGTCTGGAAGCATATGAGTATGTTGGAATCAGTGTCAAGATGACATCTTCGTAATCGCGTTGTCGCAATTTGCACCACGCGAGGTTTATCTCAGTCTATTTAGTTCGTCCAGGTTTTGCTTAATTCAATTATATCATGACGTTGTTCTAAAAGGGGACATTTGTAAGCTTGTTAAGGAGCGAAGAGAGAAACACAACGCAATGTAATATTCGCTAGCCTGTCTTAGCAACTATTTGAATATCTTAAAATTGATAAACCTTTATTCATATTCTCTATTAAACGGGCCCCTTAAAATATATTTCATTCGTTCGTCAATTGTGGTATTAGTGCTTTATTTATTATAGTATCATACCAACGTAAAGAAGTTATCGACCGTTTACCCACATTCAAGATAAAACACATGTGGAAAACCCCTCTTTCTTTCAAAGGCATGAATGGCGCTCTGATGCCTTCACAAACACCTGTGGCGCTAAGATAATTCTGCTAGATAGTAGCTACTAAACCCATAAAGTCTGTAGGCTAAGTTTCAGGGAAAGGTACTATGTAAATGTTGCCTCCAGAAGCAATGAAGGTATGTGAGATGGGTGCATGTTCACTCGACAACACCGTTCTTCGCATCTGACTCAACTTGCTCAAATACCTCAGTATACGACATTGGAAAAATGTTCATATCAAAGTAGTGTGGCCTGTATCATATATTGTTCGTTACTGTCTTATAGACTAGCAATCCGTCCGTTATTATTGTCAGTACTCAAGTCACCATGCACAATTTGATATCTGTCTCGTCTTCAAGTGCGTCTTTAAATTTAGATCTTAATCAGGACATCCTTCTTTTTTAGGAGGCCAAAATGGTTTCGGTAAGTACTGATCATATTTTCTGTCTGTGCTGCAAGTCGAATTCCCATTAAGATAATATTATCTTTTAGGTAGCATCAGATGTCAAATCACTTTAAATCAGCATCTTGTATGGTATAGTGGGATCACTTCCTGGTGTACGCCGCTTGATTACAAAATTACCCTAATTTTAATCATGACATATTCTGATTCATACATATTCTGAAGATGATTTTGATTGTTTCTACTTCGCAGTTAAACTTGAATTTTCCTCATTTCAGGTAATCAAGGAGGTGAGAGCTATTAGCTGGCAGCATATAATTGCGACCACCGCAGTTGAGTTAAAATGGAATTGTTTTCTTTTTTTTTAACGCTATCGAGTCCACCTGAAATTTTCTTTTGTCAATTTATGTGAAAATATTAACAAGTTCATGGACTTCCATCCATCTTCACTCGCATAAGCTGCGTAGAAACCACAAGCCTATGGCCTCTAACTAATGGTGTAAGACGGTTCTTACTAGCGGTAAGAACTAACGGTCATTATCTTGCATGCATGCATGGCTTGCCTGACGCTAGACGACTATGCAAAGTGTAAACCTACCCATCACAAGATGGGGGCTATTTCAAATCGTGTTCTGAATAAGGTCGGCTTGGACCCTCTAGTACTTACGTGAGACTTGCTTAAAGGCAACATATGGATCGCATACAAGACCAGGCTCGTCTAGGGGTTTTTCCAAATTCAGTAGACATTTCAATCAACATGTATACCTGGTGCTACATGACATAGACTCTGAAAATAAGTCTAAAAACCCTTCTTTAACTCGGAGTCGAACAATTGAATAAAGTTTTGAGAAACTTCTAGCAGCGTTATTTCCACAAACATTCTCTGGGCATGCTATGTTAGTCATATTTTTTATTTATTAAAAATTAGTATTTTGTATTATTTATTATTTTATAAAGTACAAGACGCCCCTCCCTACCAAAAAAAAATCGGGAGAGGACGCAAATGGCTATCCCAATGTTTTTGCAAGCAAAGGCCTGAAAATGAATCGTGATTTGCGTACGTTTATAACTCCACTCACTCGTCACTGTTCATTTCATCTCATCGTACTGATCCGACATACGTTCCGGACATCATTTTTTCAATGTGTCCAACTTCTTTGCAGTTCGGCTGCTCTGTGCATTCATAAATATAATATGTGCATATATAGCAATAATTATAGGTAAGTGTGTGTATCTATACATCATATACATATAGATATACATCTGCGTATATCTACCAATATATTTGACATATTTAGCATATATATATATATATACATATATGTATATATATATATATATACATATATGTATATATATATATATATATATATATATATATATATATAATAAAATGTGTGTGCTTTTAAAACTACATTTGTTGGTATTTGAAATACTAGGTACGGGAAGCATGGCCGACGCGCAAGGTGAGCTTGCAAATTTGTGTAAATTACGGGTTTTTTTTGTAGCGGAGTGCGCCTACTGATGCGCGTCAAAAATATTCGCACTACATGCAGTTCGAGCTACATACTCACACATACATATTCGTTCTACATGAAGCTCGAGCTACATATTCATACATACGTATTCGTACTACATGAAGCTCGAGCTATATATTCATGCATATATATTCGTACTACATGAAGCTTGAGCTACATATTCATACATATATATTTGTACTAAATGAATCTCAAGCGGCAGCCTCCTTTAGTGGGATTTTCTCCTTCTCCATCTTCTTAAAAAACAAATCAAAGTTTTCTCTCTTCTCGTTCACTTCTTAATCTACAGGTTTAGAATCGGCCAGGTTTATTTCCTCGTCGTATAAACAATGAGTCAGGCACACGCACGTTCCTCCATTCGCAGGCTTAAGGCATGACTCTGTCTTGTGATGAATATCAGCTGCAACGATGCATAGTTGCAGGGCACGACCGAAGCCCCTAGATTTAGCAGAATTATCGAAAGTACTTCCCACTTGCCTTTGCGCATTTGATAACGCAATCACTGCATATTGTGAGACGGTGGCGATGATGATGATGTTGATGATGATGATGTTGATGATGATGATGATGATGATGATGATGATGATGATGATGATGATGATGATGATGATGATG